>CAODLS011473312.1:0-11137 GCA_948243855.1 Flueggea neowawraea | reverse complement strand
TTTTTTTGAAAGAATAAGTGAAATAATAATTAATATTTATATGTTATTAAATATATCAAAATATTTGTGTTTAATATTTATATGTTATCAAATATATTTTTTGTTGAAAGAATAAGCGAAATAATTAAATATATGTGTGTACGGAGAGGATTTGAAGGGAAATAAATTATAAGTTGGAGGGCTTACTTGTGAGTTCGGCCTCAACTTTTTTCTAACATCATTAGCCAATGTGGCTAATTTAACGGATTTGTCTTTAATATGGTGAAATTGACAAATTTAAGGACTTATTAGGAAGATTGTAAAGTTAAGGGGCTTAAGAAAAAAAATTACAAGTTCAGGGGACTATTTGTGGGTTCGGCCTATTATGTGACTATAGTGAGGCTTAATATACTTTTTATGCTCAGAGGCCGGGGCCAATGATTTTGGAGAGGATTATCTCTCGATCATCTCTCACCATAATTGTTCGAGGTGCTCCGATAAGGTTGCTCATGGTTCTTCTGTAACAAGTCATTGTTTCTTTACGGATAACTCATTTGTTTTTTAGAGCAACAAAGGAGGAAGCAAATGCAGTTAAAAAGATGTTGCATATTTATAAGAGTGCATTAGGGTAGGGTGTTCATTTCCTGAAGTTGTCAGTTTATTTTAGTCAAAACACCAGCACTCACGTTCGCGAAAGGTTGTGCTGGTTATTGAATGTTGTAGGAACAAATGAACATTACAGCTACCTTGGGATGCCTATAACGGTGGGGAGAAACAGAAAAGAAAATTTTGATTTTGTGAAGTAGAAGTTATATAATGAGATCAAAATCTGGAAGGGTCAATTCCTATCCAAGGCTGAGAAAGTGATTATGTTGAAGACAATGGCCTAGGCATTTTTAGAGTTTAGACTATATAGTATGGGCTTGTTCTTGTTCTCTAGAGTCTTGTGATGAAATAACAAATTAGTGAATGCATACTTGTGTAATTATCAGGTGGTGGGTGGAGTTAGATGGATGAGATGGAGTAGATTATGTAGGAGGAAGATGGAGGGTGTCTTAGATTTCGAAAGTTGCATGCGTTTTTTTTTCTTTTTTTCGAAAATAATAAGCGTGAGTTTAATCTTGCTCTTGGAAAAGAGGGGTGGCAGTTGGTCAAAACCTGGGAATACTTGATGGCAAAATTTATGAAGGCAAGGTATTTTCGATTTGAATCCCAGCAACATTTGGCGCTCTACCCTAGAGTCTTCTTAGAAGCTTTTGAAGCCAGGTTGCAGACCTAAACACCAAGGTTGGATTATTAGTTACCTTGCAAACAAACTCTTATATTGTATCTCCAGTGGTGGATGTTTGAATAGAGATTAGGTGGAGAGCATGTTCACGTACAGGGATGTGGAGCTCGACCTCTTTTAGTATTCGAACTATTGAAGTTTGTCGGACATAAGAGGGTGAGAAGTTAGGGTTGTATTCGATTGGGAGTGGACAACAAAAATTATGTGCTTAAAAGAGTCCACAACATACTGCCAGCAATGTTTGAAGTGAGTTGTGGCATGTGAAGGCTCCTCCAAAAGCGTTGTATGTGATTTGGAGAGCATTGTCGAATTGCTTATCAACCAAATATGCTTCACTTGCGATATGTATCTATTTATAATGATGGGGTAGAATTGAGGTTGCATCTGTTTGTAAAATGTCAGTCTGCTGTGGAACTATGGTGAATTGCAGGTATTGGATGATTTGATGAAGGGATGGTGGATTTTAATGAATGGTTTATGAATATATGCAATTTTTGAAAGATGTAGATCGGAGAATGGAGCCAAATCATGGAGAAGTGCCACAAACTTGCAGGTAGTTGGATTAAAATCAATTCTGATGCAGCGGTGTTTCAAAGTTCAAGGGCAATCAGTGCCACAAGGTGAAAAAGTCTCGGGTTTTAAAGTACTTGGCACCAAAAATGTTTGTTTTGATGTTTCTATTTCCACGAACAAAAAGGTTCTTTGGGATAGAGGTATTGTCCAAGATTCATAGTGTCTTATCAATTCCCCGTAATCAGGCGAGGACCTAGGGGGTCCGGCATGGTCTCGTGACCCAACTCGATTCTATGATCTCTTAAAATGTAATACATATATATGGTTTACTCATGATTTATTTATAGTTTATTCATAGTTTATTTAGGATATATTATATGTATTTACAGTATTATATGAGAAATTAACACATTATATATAACAAATGATCTTTACTAATTATAAAATACCACTTCATTCGTCGTCAGATCCCACTTGAGTTTTGTTCTGGGTTCGTCACTACTTGTAACGTTTTTTTTAAGCTCTCCATATCCTGTGTTCATTTCCTCCTCTCAATATTAGAGATGAGAAAGAGGAAAGAGGGTAGAGATGAGGGGACATTTTTGGTTTGATATTTTTATGTTAAGTAGAGATAGAGATAAGGGACTTTGATAAAGAATAGGATAAGTTTTGTGAATACCTACATCAATTTTATTTTATTTTTTTTCTTTTTTTTTCTCTCCTTGGCTCTATAGAGTACATTTAAATATAGATTGGTTTCTAGGAAACATCTATTTTGCCCTTTCTTCAAATTCTTAAAGAAATCCGACATACTTTTTGTAGTTTCAAAAAAGCCCTTTTTTATTACTTGTGTGTGCACGAAGTTGCGTAAACCAGAATTTCCCTTTCTGTAAATTTTAATCTTCAATTCTTCATACCTGTAAGGTCAATAATTTGGATCTACATGATCCTTCAATTTTGGTTTTCCATTTTTTTTTCTCTGCTCCTAAATCACTCATTGCAATTTATAATTCCGCTATATATTTGCAGGCCAGCCTAATTAAATAGACAAATGTATAATGCATTTTTTAGTGGGATTAACCTAGTTGAGTTAATATATTTGCGGGTATGATCTGTATTTTTTTTTTTTAAAAGACACTCCTTGCGATCATTGGGGGCATCTTTTTTATCTTTGCTGTTGAAAATCTGTAAAGTATGCTACTGATTAATGAGAAGTCAAATTAACATTATAGTGATTGATGAGAAGTCAAATTAACATTAAGTTAGCAGGTTACATCAATTTCATAGTGCATGAAATGATTGCCAAACTAACTAGGTCCCTCGTAATCTCTTTTACTCTACGTTGCTCATTAACCACAGTTTTTGAGCTGTCCTCACGAACATCTTTATAGATTTTCCAAGGCCTAGTACCACACGATATTGCCTTGCATTTTTTCAGGTTTGGAATGTCGTGGATTACATATTCAATGCATGTCAATTTTGGGTATTCACGATAATACATAGGATTGTAAATTAGCTGACCGCTTGTCACGGTGTTTAGATGCACAAACAAATCAAATTTAAACAATTTTTTAAATTTGATATATAAATGAGTCAAATTGGAACGGTTAAATGTTTGATAAACCAGTGATAGCATATGTCAATAGTAGACTTGTTAAGTAGCTCAATAATAGGTTTACAAACACTATTATAATTACATATGTGCATAATTTGTCTTAATTGAATAAATAGTTAATTTTAAAATTTATTTTATTAAATAAATTTAATTTATTTCTCAGTGAAACAAGTTATAAATAAGTTTGTGATAAATTTAAATTAATCTTGAAATAAATTAAACACGAGTCAAGTTCAAGTTAAAATCTAAACAAACCTTTGACATGTCGAGTTTCAGCCGTCAAATTTTAAAATAATCAAACTTGAACATAAAATATAGTTTGAGTAAAGATCGAGTTGAAACTTGAACTCAAGACTTTTTAACACGTCAAGTCTAAACACTGCAAAACTTAATTATTCAGCTTGGTTCGGCTCGATTATACTCCTAATTCTACGAATTAAATATGCTTTATTGAAATATCCAAAGTCAATGGGATCAGATGCTAATTAGATAGATGATATTCGTTATTAATTTCTCTAATTTAAATAATTAATTAATCACAAGAGAAAACTTAAATTTGAACTTCATAAATATATCTTTTTTTTTTTGCCCCGAAATATAACATCTTTTTAAATGCTTGAATACTATGTTCTGTTGCCTTTTAAGCTTTGACATGTTCTCTCTACACCAAGAGAGGTAATCGTCAAACAATTGTGGATGGTATTCATAATCCGAGAATGAAGAACTGGCGAGATGAAATTACTCACATCCCTCGCGATGTCAACTTGTGGAATCACTGGTTAGCTAGGTGTGGTTTATCCCAAAGTCATGGTGCTCACGTTTTTACTAGTATTTTGAGACTTCTTATGAGATTATGGTCTATTAATAATACTACAAACCCACTTTTTCTCCACCAAGTCAGCTTAACTTAGCTGATATAAGGAGAGGTGCCATTAATATACTAACTCAATTTAACTGAATTAGTATATATGTTGGTTGATCTATATCAAAAAAGTTGTTTCTTTCCTTTTTGCCACATGAGAAACTCACTTTCCTATTTACCCAAATTATTTTTTACGTAAGGTAAGTTTTGAACTCAAACCGTAAGGTAAGTTGTGAACTCAAACCTTGAAGTCTTCGGGTGAGTTTGACTACCACTAGACCAAACCACTTTGCTTAAATTAGTTAACACTTTTATAATTTTTAACAACATGGATTAATTACTAGAATTACAAAGACTAAGAGATTAACTTATGGTATATGCCAACAATGAAAATGTTAATTAGCCTAAGAGAAACTCCCACTAGAAATGAATTAGTTCATAAGCAAAGTGCCTGTATAGGACCAACAAATAATCAAACTTTTCCGAATCAGATCGATTTGTAGATCAAAAAACTCAAATCGATTCGACTAAGACACATGAACCAAGGCGTAATTACCTCTCCCAACCGAATCTACTTCTTACTTACAAATAGATCATGGCTGGAACTCATTAGGGCATGTTATAGGCTTCATTGCCTGTTCTCTTTTCACTTAGTTTGTCTCTGTCTATTTATTCATTCATACTCAAACAAACGAGGAACGTTAGGACCTGACAAGGTTAGTTCGGGAGATCCTATCACGCCGTGACAGCTCATAAAGTGGGACCCACCAGTCATAGGCGATGCTCCAAACATACCAACTAAAATTTGGGTTATGATTGCCGGAGGCTTGGCGTACAAATTACATCTGACAGTTGCCAAACACATGCATAATGTTCAGCAGCATGAACGTTTGGTCCACTTGTCTAATGATCATTGACTATGTGTCAAATGTCCTTCTTTCGTCGAAAAAAAGAAGAGGGACTACCACCGGTGGTTTACTCCCGCCTAGTGTAAGCATTCGAGCCTAATTTGCTATTGTTTCAAGAGGTATAATTAACTACTAGGATAAAGTATAATGACTAAATCAGAGATCCCAAACTCTATTCTTAAAATGTGGTTTCAGTGCCTTTAGGATAGCTTTCTCTATTGAGCTCTAACTTAGCACACCACAAAACTCAAATGGTACATTAACCACCCAACTACTATCCCAAGATGATAACTATACGTCAAATGACACCTATGATACAATAGATTAAAAAAAATGTCGACCTAAGTCATGACTTACCCCTTGAAATTTTAGACGTTTATAAATTATCACCTAACTTTTCAAGTATTCGAAATACCTCCAATATTATTTTAACCATCTAAACTAAAGCCTAAAATTGAAGGTGTATATATGCGTAAGAAACACTCGTTTTCACATTGGTCAAATAGATTGAGTAACATCAACAATGAAGATCTTAGTTGATGGGTTTTAAGCAATATTAGAGAATATTCTAAACACTCAAAAAATTGAGGATAGTAATTTAGAAACACCTACAACTTCGGGGTAATTCATGTGTTAGGCCAAAAATGACTGTTGTATTGGTTTCCCTATATTAATTTGATATAGTACTATATATGCATATACTCTCTTAATTTTTCACCTTTTTTACTGTGTATCTATCAATTTACATTCTACATATGTTATTTAACACTCAATTTATAAAAAACAACCAACATCATTCGGATTTTGGCATTTACCAATTTGCTTTTCTTTGGATAAACAGCATAAATCTTTCCTCTACTTTTTATTATTTTTTAAAATATTGTATCTGAACGTTATTTTTTTAATATGGTCATTAAATTTTAATTTTACTTTACATGAGTCATTTTATTATTAATTATTTATTGTAGCAATAAAACGTTGATATGATGCATTTCCTGTCAGAAATTTGGTACAATTTCTCATCAGTTCAACGATTATGTTGAAACATATATTAAAATTTAGTGAGTATTTTACAATTAAGATAAACAATTAATTAACAAATACTAGCTATTTTTACACGATCACATTAAAAAATTAAAGTTCAACAATAATATCAAAAAATATAATAATTATTTTTTGAATGAAAAGCAAAAGACATCAGAATCAGCGGTGCACTATGATATCTCAACTAAATTGACACTCAATAGTACCTGCATCATCTTCTTGAGCTCCAATATTATTAATTAAAAAAGAAAATCCATATAATAAAGACAAAACTATGAAAACTACCTAAAACAGTAGTTCTTCATGAATGATAAATCATATACAAGATGGCTACAAAAACTAGAAAAGGTAGGCCACCAATGAAATTAGGTACTATGAGCACCTAAGTTGGCAAGACAGAACTCCACTCTATTATCCTCTCTGAACAAATGAGAGACCACAATATGCATGTTGTCTAACCGACTTAGACAATCAGCCCATTATTAAAAAAATATAATTATTAATGTTTTGTTGGCTAGTCAATCTAATTGTTTGTTAGGTTACATTTTAATTATTTGCCAGCGGATTGAACAGCTTACCATCAAAAATTTTCAATAGAATTTTGATTCTTTTTGTTCTTGTCTTGACTTAAAGGTGAAAGTATTCTCTAAATATCTGAAATAAACTAAGTTGCAATTTTATGTGATACAATCAATTAATAAATTCAGCATCCAGTCTCGTACTTTCCTTTTATATATTTGGGTTAATATCTAAAATAACGATGGATGAAAAGAAAATTTTAAACAGATAATAATGAAATTGGTCTCCAAATCTATTTATAAGCTCAGTAAAGAGTGAAAAAGGAAAAAAGGCAAGTAATCTTACCTTTTGGACTACGCGGTGAGTTTTGAGTTCGGTAGAATTAATTGTGGCTTGGAAGATTTGTAAAGATCATGTATAGAGAGGAGTTTGTATAGGAGTATGATGAGTGCATTTTACAGTTGTATACATTTTTTTGGCAATGAAAATTTTATATATTTTTGCAAAAAAAATTGAAAAAAGATTTAATGGCAACAAGAAAATATTCTCCAATATATTTGTTGAAAGTGTAAAGCACAAAAAAAAATTAATTTAGACCAGAGAAGAATAGAAATTTGTGGTTGATAAATCCTGAAACCTAAAACATGCGAAAGAAAACTATTTCTACCATCCTTTATCATATGAAAGAAACTATATTATACCATATAGTCATCGACATTGATTATTAACTAAATTTCCATTAGTGAACAACAGCCCAAAATGTGTCATTAATTCATATTGAAGTGTTAACAAATTAATTTCACATATAGTTGGCACTACAAGAAAAATCCTGTTCTGCTCTAATATTTCCCTTAAATATTTGTAATTTTCTTTGGTGAAATGGCCATCAAAATTAAAGTTAATTAAGGTGTGTTTCTTACGTTTGAAATTAATTAATGGACTGCAATCATGTGTATACATCTGTACATATGTGGTTTCCAAATTAAAATACATAAAATATCAATATTGGCGCAACATTTTAGAACGTAAACAAGAGAAGGAAAATTACTCAATGGTCCCTTCGTTTTACCTCATTAGCCATTTTCGTCCTTACTGTTTCAAAAATCACCTCTCCTGTTGCTGGCTCTCCTCTCTTGTTAT
Organism: Flueggea neowawraea; assembly: GCA_948243855.1. Taxonomy (NCBI): domain Eukaryota; kingdom Viridiplantae; phylum Streptophyta; class Magnoliopsida; order Malpighiales; family Phyllanthaceae; genus Flueggea; species Flueggea neowawraea. The sequence goes on along the minus strand of CAODLS011473312.1, from coordinate 3,269 downwards.
TTGGTGCAATTGTTCATCCCATGTCATTAGTCCGACACCCACCTCTCTTGCTTCAAAAATCACCTCTCTTGTGTACTATCAAGGTGCATGAAGTCAATAGAAAGTATTGGTAGACTTGCATAAATGAAAGAAGAAAAGTTGACAATGGGCAAATAATCAGATTTCATTGCCCTAAGGATTTGAGGTTCCATACCTAACAATGATCAACTATTGTTTATGAAGATTTTAAATAATTGCATTACTATGCTACATTTTTTTGTTAAGATGCACAAACTTGTTCAATTCGAGAATGATTATTTGTGTTTAATGAACAAATTATAGTTCACTTGTCAATAACTCACACAACCCCTAAAGTATAAAACTATGGTGTGTTGAACCATGAGAGGTTCACATTTGGATCTTCTTATGTTTTAATAATGAACAAAACTTGGGAAGAAGAGAAATGCCAAAAGACAAAATTTCAAGAGTTATTCGAGTAGGAAATATAGTTACTTAAGTAAGTTCATGTTCTAGAAAACCATTGATTGTTAAAGTCACTTGAGCAAGATGAAAGTTATTCGAGTATGCAAATGCTGAAAATGAGAGTTACTCAAGTAAGTACTAAAACCATAAGATACATTGATTTGGAAGTTACTCGAGTGAGGACATTGTTACTCGAGTAAGCTGGCATTAATGAGAAGCAAGATTTGAGGGAATCAAGTCTGAAATGGAAAGATTCTGAAGAAATCAATTACCAACGATCATATGCAGCGATTACTCGATTAAGGAAATATGTTACTTGAGTAACTCAAGGCTGAAAATGGGCATTTACAACTGGAGTTTGAGTTACTCGAGTAGACTAAAATGTTACTTGAGTAAGAGCTGAAAAAAGAAACTAAATCAGATTGATTTCACACTCCAACGGCTACAAATCAACGCACAATGGCTAAAAATATTTGGGAAGATATAAATACATTCTAGAACTTAGCAGGAGACAAGAGACAACACTTCCATACTTATTACAACCTTACTCCTAGCATCAATCACACATTTGGTGATACAAGTGTTCTTGTGCTTATTTCTTATTTCAGTTACTTGTATCTATTGTAATAAATTCGTTTGGTGAGTGATTTATTGTTACAAACAGAGAGTTTGTGAGGTTGGGATCAAAGGTAGATCCTAGGCTTGGTTTGTTATTGAACCAGAATCAAGTATTGTAAGAGTTATCACTTAACTTGAAAGTGAAGGTGACTTTGGAGGTGTTGAGCCGGGAATCAACCTCTTTGTAGTTGGCCTTGTTGGATTGAGTCATAATCAATCATCCAAATATAGTGGATTGGGAAAATCCTAAGTGAGAAACTTAGGTAGTGGATGTAGGCAAGGGTGACCGAACTATTCTAAAGTCTTGTGTTCGTTTTTCTCTCTTCCTTACTCACTCATCTCCATTAAAGCAAGATCGAAATTTTCCAACATGGTGGCCAATTGTATAATCAACAATGAAATTTAAAGGAAATAGATTAAGAAACCAATCATAAAAAATATTCAATCCCAAAGCTACATACGACATCTACTACTCTAACTTGGGGTTTAGTTACTCATAATAAATGAAAGAAAAAACAAAATTATATCATAACAACTGGAGTTCATGAGATGAAATAAGGATAAACTTTAAATTTGAAATAAGGTGTCCTTATGTTTTTTTGAAATCTCTTATTTTTTCTCTGACACTTACCTCTATTAATCGACAATAGACAACATTATGCTGTAGGATATGATACAAAAGCATATGAGGTTTGACGATATGGAGAGTAATGTGACAAAAAAAAGAGATTTAGTGGATGTCGATATGATGATTGGTGATGGGTCAAGGATAGATCTGGCGATGGTAGAGGGAGGAGTTTCAAAGCGGGATTTTAGGTTAATAAAAAAAGAGAACAAATGAAGTGGTGTTGTAGAGAGTAGTTAGCAGTAGAGTCATTAAGAGGTAAGATGAAAGAGATCTCAATTAGGAATTAGAGTCTCTATAGAAAATTGAAGAGGATATGTTAAGGACAATAAAGAGGATAATTTTGTCAAAAACAATGCGGCCTTTACATTCATATAACTAACGTTGTCTGTTGGTGTTGATTGATGGAGGCGAGTGTCAAAGATGAATTAGGAGATTTCAAAAAACATAGGGATGTACTACTAGATTATTCCAAAATTGAAGGAAGTTTGAGTATTTGTCCCAAAAAATTCTTAATAATGGACTAATTGGGGAGACTACACAAAAAGGGCTAATGCAATGAAAAATCCTTCTAACAAACTCTGATTAGTTACCATATACAATCATCAACAAAGGCCCACCTCACACACACCCTTCTTTCCCCCTCCTCTAACCATACAGTAACACTACCCACACTAATCAATCCCTCTCTAATGCAATTAACATAATATCACTATTCCACGTGTCATCCAGATCTGGCATCCAAATCACATGCCCTTAAATCAGACGCTAAAGATCTGTTTGGTAGTGAATGGGACCCTCCACTTTCCATATAATCAAGAAACTTCCTGTTCTATTTCTCTTAACAAACAATCCCTTCCCTCCTTTTATTTAACACATTACATTCTCTCTCTCTATTCACTCACTCACCTCACTCCCTAATTCTCTGTTTGGCTTTGCGCTTCTTTAAGCTTATGTGTTGAGTTGCACTTGCTTTAGAGGAAGTGCTTGATCAAACACGGTACAAGATGGCGCAGCATTCTAAAGCTGCGGTTTTTGTTTCTTTGATCTGCATTGTGGTTGCCAGCGTTACCGGCCAAGCTCCGTCAACGTCACCTACGACGACGCCAGCTCCTCCTACTCCGACCACGCCTACTACCTCTCCGCCGCCTACAAATACCGCTCCTCCAACTCCCTCTACCACTCCTCCTACTTCTTCTCCTCCTCCAGTGACGCAATCTCCTCCGCCCGCAACTCCTCCTCCTGTTAGCTCTCCGCCGCCGGCTTCTCCTCCTCCTGCCACTCCACCACCCGCTACTCCTCCTCCGGCCTCTCCTCCTCCTGCCACTCCACCTCCAGCTTCTCCTCCCCCGGCCTCTCCACCACCACCGGCTACTCCTCCTCCGGCTACGCCACCACCTGCTCCTCTTGCATCACCGCCAGCTCTCGTTCCAGCTCCCGCTCCAAGCAAGCCAAAGGTGAAGGCTCCAGCTCCGTCGCCTTTGTTATCGAGCCCGCCGGCGCCGCCTACAGGAGCTCCGGCTCCTAGCCTTGGAGCGACTTCTCCTGCTCCTGCTGGAACCGA
>CAODLS011473227.1:0-19492 GCA_948243855.1 Flueggea neowawraea | reverse complement strand
AATGGGTCGTGACACTCACCTTCCTCTTAATCTTCATCGCCGCCTCTTCTCCTCTCCTCTTTTTCTCTCTCTCGATCCCTTTATCTATCGATGCAGCGAGGTCGATCTTGGTGGGACTTGATAAGTTCACAATCTCTGCTGAGAACGAGATCCAATCTCGGTGGCGACGATGAGAACGAGGTTTGATCTTGATGGCAAGATATCTAACCAGTCCGATAGAGAATACGGTCAAACGAAGAGAGAGAGAGAGAGAGAGAGAGAGAGAGAATGATTATTGAGAACAACAATTGATTGAGAACGAAAAATGGCTCCGCAATAGCGGCAGTGGCGGACTAGGGTTTTGCCGTAAATGTGTAAAATCACAATTAGGTCCATAAAATTTCCAAATATAATAAGTTAGCCCCTCAATTTTCTAACTATCAACCCCTAAAAATTGCATTCTATCTATTTTACTACTAAGTTTAACCAAATTTAAAGAAATTTTGCAAAATAATCTTATCAGTTCCTAATTTACACTACATGTACACCTATTGTCCACCTAAATAAATAAGATCTTATTGTTAAATGTAACAAATTACAGATAGTGTACACATGGTGGACAAATGGTGGATATTTTGTCCACCATATGTACACATGTAAATACTTCTCTAAAAAAATAAATAAAACAAAATGTACCAAGTTAATTAGTTCAAAATTCATTTTGTACACCTATTGTCCACCATCTAAACACTATTTGTACAACCTAAATCAATTAAAAACTAAATTAATATACTAAATGAATTTAAAACTTATTCAGACCACCATTTATACACCTGTTGTAGACCTATGTATATTTATTGTCCACTTTATATACCTGAAATTTAACAAAATTTCATATTTCAATATTTCTGCAAATAGTTTCTCTTTGTTAGGATTTTTAAAAACAGTTTCATGCACTTAACACTTTTATAAAGTTGACATTTACTTTTCAACACATCTGTATTTTTTCCAACTTTAAATGGTATCTAAACATATCCTACGTGGCCTTTGGGATTCACTAATATATGAAATTTAATGGCTTATTTAATGAAAAACATAAACTTTAGTCTAGTTTATATTTCTGTCACAGTTTTAAATTTTTTGTAGAAAAAAATCATAAACTTTATAACAAATCTAATCATAAAATCTAACATAGTTAATTAACTCTGGTAAAGTAATGTTGTGGCAACTAAAATGGTTTGATAATGTGGCAGCGTGGCTTACATGGCAGTCCAATAAGAATAGATGACGTGGTAATTACAAAAAAACTAAATTGTAAACAAAATTATTGGCGCAATAAGATTAAAATTGTGAATTAAAACTCCTCTTACTTGTTCACCTGTGTCAATCTTACATTTAAGTGAATCAAATTTTATTTGAAACTACAAACAAATTTATTTGAAGCTACAATTAAATGGCATAACTACAGAGGGAAGATATTTGATACAAACACAATCAAGTAAAATAACAAATTACAATTAGATGACGGTGTTAGGTTCCATGAAAAATTTGTTATACACCTAAAAATTCGTGATTTTTTCTACAAAAATTTTAAAACCGTGATAGAAATATGAATTGAACTACAATTTATGTTTTTTAATTAAATAAGCTAAATTTAAATACAAAATTGTGCTTTGTCTCATGATATAAAACAGTTGGATGGAACTACAATATATGGAACAACAATCGAGCTATATTACCCTACAAGACAACTAAAACAATTTTGCTCTTTTTTCTCCTTTTATTTATTTAATTCGTATTTAAATTCCATATATGATGTAAAACAATATAGAATCGTCTTATATTACCCTACAGGACTAAACTAAAGTAACAACTCAATTGAGAACGCAAATATCTTATGCTTTATTCATCAAAAAGCTCCTATTTATAGGAGTTCCCAAATGATTATATAATCCTAATAAAAATAGATTACAAAATCCTAATATAAATCCTTCAAGGAATAGAAATACTTCTAGAATCTCCTAAATTACACGGAATTATAAAATAATTATAGAATAATCCTAAATAATTGAAAATCTTCATCTTCTTGTTCTCCATTAATACAATTACATAGTTTTTACTTTGTAAGTTATGATGTATATGTGGAGTAAGTTATCGATTTATGTTATTATCCATGAATATATATATATATATATTCGATAGGACTTGTTCGTGGCTGGTTCTGACTCGACTGCAAGTACCGTGGAATGGGCAATGGCAGAGTTACTTCACAAACCCATGACTGACAAAGGCTAAAGCAGAGCTTGAAGAGGTAATTGGAAAAGGAAAGTTAGTTGAGGAGAGAAACCTAGCTCGATTGCCGTGCTTACGAGCAATTTTAAAAGAGACATTCAGATTACATCCAATAGTACCCTTATTACCAATAAGGGAAGCAGGTTCAGATGTACAACTTGGTGGTTTTACCATTCCAAAAGATTCACAAGTAATTGTGAATGCATGGGCCATTGGGAGAGACCCAAGCTTGTGGGAGGATCCACACTCATTTGTTCCTGAGAGGTTCTTAATGAGTGATATTGATGTTCGAGGTCAAAATTTTGAACTTATTCCTTTTGGTGCTGGAAGGAGAATTTGTCCTGGATTACCACTAGCAGTGAGAATGTTACACTTGATGTTGGGTTCGCTAATTAATGCATTTGATTGGAAGCTCGAAGATGGGATTTCTCCTGAAAGTTTGAATATGGAAGAGAAATTTAGTACAAGCTTGCAAATGGCTCAGCCCCTTAGAGCTATACCCGTGCGACTTTGATGTTTTCCATCTTTTGGTGTAATGATGCAGTAGCTGGGAAGCGTCGACTATGTTTGGTGTTGTTGTTGTTGTTGTTGTCGTCCATTTTGATATTTTGAAAAAGAAAAAACAAATTTCAAATTGTTGTGGAATTGTTATTGTGGTTATTATCATCGTGGTCATCATTGTAATAGTTATTATTGATGAAATAAATATATTTAAGTACCTACAAGCATAAATTATGGAATTTTAAGATTATTTTCTAAAGACGTATTATAATATTGGAAAATAAAAATAGTCAAAAAGTAAAAGCAACTCAAAATGAGTAGCTTACGCTTCAATAACATATATTTAAAATTATAAGTTGAAAAATTCAGTAAACAATAAAAAAGAAAAATAAACATTAATCTTTGAAATCGCAATTTGTTTCGCTCTCTGAAATTGCGATCGGAGTTCGACGAAAATGAGAGAGAGATCGACGGAGAGAGTGACGACAGATACTGAGAGAGAGGTGGCGGCAGAGATTGAAATCAGCGAGTGAAATTGTGACTGAAATCGCGATCGAGATTGTAGATCAATGACGCAGATTGGAGTGAACTGACGAAGAAGATCAATAGTGGTGGTGCAATCTGGATCTCCTCGACGATGCTGACGTGGAGAGCCGCTTTCTCCGCGACAACTAGGTTTTGAAAACCCTAGTTGGATAGCATTGACAGGATCTGAACTACAAGAAAATGACGCCTTTGGTACCAAAAATTTTGCAAAATTACTATCAGTCCTAAAAGGCACATGACTTAATTTCGGTTTGTAAGTCAATTTCAACACATATTAATTAATACACGAGTTTCAATGTATTAAGGGTTTTTAAAAATTAACATAAATATAAAATCCGATTTAAAATATAAATATTAACTCAAATTCATTCTTTCTACAAAAATATGAACTTATGTACACATTATTAGAAAAAAATTTAATTGAAACCGAATTAAAAAAAATTCATGCACAACTTTTGTGCATACGTTTTGTCAACTTTTTAAAAATCAATTTAAACTATTTTTATGTATTTTTTTTATTATTGTTGGCAATTATATTTGAATTCAAAATTTGATCTACAAGCTATTTGCTTACTTACCAATTGAGCTACCGCTCATGGGTATTTTTACGTAGTTATCATTTATTTATTAAAAAACTTCAAGCATGTACATAATTTGTATACTTGTTGTATACCTTGTAAACCTTTGTACACTTAATTAAAAAAGTTAATTGAAACCGAATCGAATAAACAAAATAAGTTTAAAATCGTCTACATTCGTTAGAAAGGAAATTGCATGCAACAAAATTGACTGCACTGTTTGTACACCACATATACATTTTATAGAATGAACTGATGAAAAATTATTGGGTCATAAAACTGACATTTATTATATGTTGTTGTATGCTTTTTGTTAGCACATTTATTTGTTTTATAAAGAAAATTTGTATTTTGTTGTATGCTTTTTGTGGATCCTTTTGGATATAAATTACAAAAATATTTTTTTCTCGTGAGAACTCAATTTGTCATGAGAGATTTGCAATGTCTCGTGCGTGGTCCCAGATATTGTTATTTGTGCAAATAGTTTCTTCCGTATTATTATTTGTATAAATAGTTTCATGCACCTAAACTTTGCAAAGTTGACATTTATTTTCTCATAAACGTGTATTTTTTCCTAAAAATTTCGAAATATTAATATTTTAAAATTAAACGCGTGAATGGAAAGATATGTATGAGCAAATTGTTGTATTTAATTCAGTGGTGCCATGCTTCTTGGCTCTTGCTTTCAGAAAGAGGAATTTCAAGCTTTGACTTTTAGTGGTGCCCATGAGGCCAAAATCACATGCACTCTTGGAAGTTTAACATTTAAATTTGATCCAGAAAATTAATTAGATGATATCATTAATATTAAACAATTATTGTTTTGGACAATTTTAATTCACTTAGAAATTCAATATTGCATTTTTTTTATTTGGTCTGTTTCACTCAAAATTTGTAAAGTTCAGACTTGCAGATATCTATTATATATTCTAAGTGAACAAAACAAATCAATTACTCCATACTATATGATATAGTTAACTGTGATTGCAATAATGTCCATTGATTCCAATAATGTCCATACTTTTCACAAGACTAGAGAAGAGTGCTCATCACTTCTATTTTCTTCTAATTCAATAAAAATAATCCCATTTTTCTTGTGCTGAAATGGGATTGAATAACTTCTTGGCCGTAATTTTGATCATTTCGTTAAATATTTGGTGGTGTAAGGCTTGTTTGGAGCAAGAAAGAAATGCTCTTTTAGGACTAAAAGCTTTATTCGTTCAACAAAACAGGGACTACTTGTCCGATTGGGGTAAGACTGAGGACTGCTGTGGTTGGGGAAGAGTACAATGCAATGCTGCTTCAAAACGAGCCACTCAAATCGATCTTTTCGGTGTCAGAGGACAAGAGCTTGGAGATTTGTATCTGAATAACTCTATGTTCCTTCCATTTGAAGATCTCAATTCTCTTGACTTGAGTTCCAACTTGATTGCTGGTTCTGTCGAAAATGAAGGTCTGTACATCTATAACACATTCTTCTGTTTAACATTATTACGTGAACATTAGTTTGTCGATGTAGCAACTTTAACTTGTCAACTCTGTTGACGGCGATGGAAAGAAAGCGGCTATCGAGATTTTGGAAAGGAAATATTATTAATAATAATGTAGCGTAGCTCTTCGAGTTTTTAATTTTTAGGATCACTTCGGTTTTTTTCATGATTTTTTTTGATAACCATGGTTTCTAGATAGACGAGCAATTTACTCATGATTTTTTCTAAAACATCTATTCATACGTAGATTTAGTTCACTTTAAAAATAACTAGAAAACGACTTATAAAAAAAATCTATTGAAAATAAAAAGAGAGTTTCATTAGCATGGAGAAAATGAATTATGTTCCACTGAATTTTTAACTTCTTAAAGGGTTCAATGTCTTAAGTTGTTGAAATCTGAATGAGTAATTAATTTTTTGGTAATTTCTTAGATTCAACCATCTATGAGGTTTGAAAATGTCTCCTATTCAATCCCTACATTTTAGAAACCATCTTTTTTGGTCCCTCTATTTATTTTTCCATCCGTTACATGAAATTGTCATTATAAAAAGACCCACCTCTCTTCAACTAAGTCACCTCTGATTTCTATTTTATTGAATCCTTTAATTTGGTTTCTGTGTTTTAAAATTTCATCTCGTTCGTCCTTCTCTTCACCTTTGCCATTATTATTGATCCAAACAATAAAAGATGAACCGATAGGACAAGTGATTAGATTTCCAAATTAAACACAGTGACTCACTAGGGGAAATGACTACATCTCATAGATGACATCGAGAAACTACCCTTTTCTTTTTGTTACTGCTTGAAATGTCATCTAACAAAATCTCCGTCCATATGTTTCGAAACTTAATACAGGAGTAAAGATACCTTTTGACACCTTATATAATAAAATCCTTTGTATGAGTTGATATAATTTTATCATTTTCTAGTGGAATAAAAGATTAATCAATCCATTTTTTTTGGATGAGTTATTTTATTTGCTCTCATTAAGAGTCAAATCTACGATTTAATAGAGTTTGAGTTTATTCCAATACCAATAAACTATAAGCCAATACATATAATTTTTTATTCCAAGAAGTCTTGAAGAAGACTATATCGTGCGTGGTCTAGTGAAAGAATACACAAATTGGTCTAAAATTACACTTTTTCTCAAAACAAGACATTGAGTTATGCTTTATTATAATGTCCATTTTTTTGTTACTTATATGCATTTTACACATACCATAACTATCCAATGTGGAATTTAAGTACCATTCACACTTGCATTCTCAACAATTTCTCCTCAAGTGTGAATCTCTTCTACATTGAGTTTAGACTTGCTCCAAGTCCAACAGCAATTAAGCCATCCATTAATCAAAGCATTTTCAATATCGCATTAAAATAGACATCATGATTTTTCTTTTCCTTCCATTATAATAAGATATATTGACCAAATGAATAAATCAAATTTCTGGTGCAGGCTTCGAAATATTACCAGCATTGAGCAATTTGGAATATCTTATTCTTAGTAACAACAATCTCGACAACAGCATTCTGTCATCTCTAAATCGTCTTTCATCATTGAAGTGGTTAGATTTAAGCATGAATAGATTCGAAGGGACAATAAATTTCCTCTTTTACCTGTGTAAAAAGTAAAAGCCTCGTTCTTATGAGGTGAAATGTGGATATTAAATTTTTATTTATGGTACAAAATTAAATATAATTTGCCCAAAACCAGGATTTTTGTGATATTTAAAACATAAGATATGCAGATCAAATATGAAGATATTTTTTCAAGTTATACATGTAAATTTATTGTTATTCTTTAGCACAATATTTGTAATTTCAAAAAAAAATAAAGAAATTTCAAACTGTTATCATAATGCAGATCAAAATAATAATAAGCCTGCGTATGCAGGTGGTGGCTACGATTGAGCAATTTGGAGACACTATTGCTAAATTTTAATAACTTAAACAGCAGCACCTTATCATTCCTCACGGGGTTTCCATCGCTCACATCATTACATATAGGATATAACCTACTGAGAGGGTCTTTCAATGTGAAAGGAAAGTTTAAAAAATCTAAATTTTCTTCACAAACTTGTAAAATTAGAAATTAATTAATTGTTTTGTTCTAATGATCATTTTTATTTGTTTTTTTGCTATACCAGAGTCGTGTGCTTTTAGAAACTTAGTTGAGCTAGAATTGAGCGGAAATCAGATTATCAATTTTGTTGCCCCAACAGGTACGTACTACAAATTTTAATTTCATTAGATTTATTACATTTGGAAATGTGCTATTTAATTTAATATGCTCAACCTTCTAAATAAAAAGATGATATCAGATAGATTTAAATTAATAGATTTGTAGCCACTAGACTAGCTTAAGTGGTTGAATGATTTGAATCTCTAAATTGTAAAACCTAAGGTCATAAATTCGATATTTATTGTTCCCAAATTATTAGATTTGTATCACTCAAACTCTTTTATCAATTAGAATTAACAGCACTTTAACAAATATTATTGTTGTCAAATTTTTAGTTATAGAGTGGTTTGTTGTGGCTCAAATACACAATCACACCTACACAAAAAACAAAGAATAGAGAAAAAAGAAGAGAATATAAAAAAATTTTAACGTGGTTCGGTTTCTCAATAGATCTACGTTCACGATCTCCACTAAAATAAATTTTACAATTTTTAGAAAGACAAAATTGTTAACACATTCTCACTCTTACAAACCCAAAACCTAAGTTACACCATCTTTAGTTAACTAGCCTAAGATTTGTGATACAAAATAACTGAAGCATGACACTTATTTATAGGGGAAAGACACATTGTCTATCTTATATCTAAGCGATGTGAGATAACTATTTTTTTTTCAAACTCATCCCTAACTAATGTGGAATTCAGGGAGTGTTCCCAACAAATCCGTCATCTACTTAAATCTCCATACAACTCAACAGTTTTAGAAAATTGAGCCATCTTCACAGTCTTTGTGTTTTTTATTATGCTACTTCCATTATCAAAGGGTCACTCATCCAAATAATAAATATTATTCGTCCTCTTTTTTCCTTACAATATCAAGTTGTTACCTTTGAACACATTGCAAAACTCTTTGTCACCAGTATACTTATACCAATGAGATGTCAATTCACCCAAAAATATATATATGTCGGCTCTTGCACTAGGCACATACTTCACATCAGCTAGTGTTTTGACAATATTGTTATGGAGCTTTAGGCAAACTCTTCCAATGCATTTAATCTTTAACTTTGAATTGCTCCCAACATGAATGTAGCCAAAATTTCTTTCTTTCTGTAAAGTGTCATAAAAAGCTCAATCTCTAGAAATATGAATGTCAGCAACATAATCTAACACTCAACTAGAATGATGTTCAACAAGATCGTTAGCAATATTCAATAATACATCATTATAATCTTCAACCACGTTAATTGAAGAATCACCAATATTATTCTTACCCTTCATAATCTCTTGTAGACTCTTCAAGTCCTTCTTGAACTGTGAAGAATGAGATTGCATGTGATCATCCTCTCTAATATAAAAGCACTTAACTATACTCATATCTCTCGACCAAGATCTCGATCTTCCACCATGGTCACCCTTTCTATGATCCCTCCCTATTTCTTTATTCTTTGATGCTATGAGTAATTGAGGACCGCCATCATCTTATCTCATCATCATCTCATTTTTTTTTCAATACTGTCATCACATCATTCAACTGCAAATTATTTTTTCCTACTAATATTGTTTACACCAACTACTTGAAAGATTTAGACAACGGTGCTAATATGAGCAATGATTGCTCGTCCTCTTCAATTTTTATCACCCAAATTCAATAGTTGACAAAATAAATGATTGACATTATTAATGTAGTCATGAATATTACCGCCCCCCCAATCCATTTTCACTGTGTACAAATTCGTCTTCAGACACAACCGGTTAGTCAACGACTTTGATGTATAGGTGCTCTCCAATTTATTCCACAAATCTTTAGGAGATTTCTCATTTAACACAATAATTTTGATTTGGGGAGCAAGTGTTAACCTGATAGTGCTGACATCTTCTCTCTAAAGTATACTTCAGTCTCCATCTTTCATTATGCTAGGCTTTTGATCATCTAATGCGATGCCAAGACTCGATTGCACCAGATAGTCTTGAATCGTGCTCTGCCATAGTGTGAAATTGTTCTTTCCATCAAACAATGGAATCTCATACTTCAATATTGTATTTGACATCTTCTCTGCAACATTGCTTTTACTATTCCTCTATTATCCTCCCATAATAGAGGCAATAGTGTGAAATTGTTCTTTCCATCAAACAATGGAATCTCATACTTCAATATTGTAGTTGACATCTTCTCTGCAACATTGCTTCTACTCTTCCTCTATTATCCTCTCATAGAACGAACCTTGCTCTAATACAACTTATTGAGGCCCAAACAGTAAATTTTTAAAGTGGTTTGGTCCCTCAATGGAACTACGTCCACGATCTCCACTAAAATAAAAAAAACAAGATATAGACGGATAAAATTGTTAAAACCTTCCCACTCTCACAAATCCAAAGCCTAAGTTACACCTTCTTTAGTTAACTAGCATAGAATTTGTCGTACAAAATAACCAAGATATAAGGTCTATTTATAAGAGAAAGACTTGTCTATCTTATATCTAAGCGATGTGAGAGAAATATTTTCTCCAAACTCATCCCTAACTAATGTGGGATTTGGGGAGTTATTCCAATAGAGTTTGAGGTTAATAATTTTAGATAATACAAATGTTTATAATCAATAATTCTCTAATTTTCGATCCTATTATTGTACATTTACAATTCATTATTTCTTAGTGCCATTTTATGATGTTTCTAATGATTAGTTGAAAATAAAAGAAAATTCAATTTTGTAATAGAGTAAAATTGACAGGGCCTATAATCATAAGTGAGATTTATTTGAAATTTATTTTATTCTGCAGAAATTAAATGTATGAGCAACCTAAGTTCGATCTATGTAGACGACATCACACGGAAGGAATAGACATTTTGGTACAATCGTTGGGATCATTGCCATACCTCAACGTTCTTTCTCTAAGAAATTATGGTTCAACGTCGCTAACATTTGGCCCAGGTGAGTCTTAATTTAGAGTTAAGTTTCAATATTGACCCCGACTTTATCATCCATGGATACTGTTGATTCAAATGAAGATTGTCGTCTCAATTAAAATTTCATTGTTATAAAAATAAATCACTTTTGATCCTCCGTCTATGCAACGTCAAAAACATGATTTGTGGCAGAAATACCACGTGTAAAAGCTGATAAAATAAAGATCAAAAGTATCTAAATTTATAACTTTGAGGCTAAAAGTAATCAAATTTTATAGCAACAATGTTACGATTAGGACAATTTTTTTTTATCGTGGCTCTAAGTATTTTTGTGACCAATGAACTTATAATTTATTGGTTTTAGAGTCAATTTTAATAATAAAAAATTGCAGATTCGACTTTTGGTGGGAGCCAAACAAAATAATTTATCAAAAAATATCTCCATGCACATGCATAAAATAAAAATCTAAAAGAAATAAATTATTTTCATTATTATTTTTTTGGCATTAGTACTTAGTACGGTGCTTCCCGTTCACTTAGATTTGACCAATGAAATTGCTAGTCTTACCCAAAATCATTGTTGGTCCACCCTGTCTCACACAGCAAAAAACTTTGAATAATTGTTTTTGTGACACAATTTTATCCTTACAAAAGCTTCATGTCTTTCTATGGTTCAACCTTGGCAGCCAAGTCGTTACTTGTTACATTTGCCTCGTCACATAAAGTATAATTAATTTATAGTTTGAAATTCATGCCATTGCTCTGTTTTCCTCTCGCTCTAAAGAGAAATAGAAGTGATCACTTTTAGTTAATACCTTGCTGATATAGAATAAAGTAATTTTTGAAGTTAATTATGATCATAGGTTGGTCTGACCTCAAGAATTTGGAAGAGTTGGATTTGAGTGGAAATCAAAATGTCACTGGTAGTTTCATTCAAACCATCACAACAAACACCTCACTCAGGATTTTATCACTCTCCAATTGCGGACTCAATGAGCTCTTATCTTCAGCAGATTGTAAGATTTCTCATCTCTTTCCTCCAATAAATCCTTACACGGCTATATATGAATTTGGAGAATGAATATCTATCTATAATTTTTATTTTTCAGGGTTTTGTGATTTAAAAAAGTTACAAGGACTGGATATTAGCTACAATCATCTGACTGGTCCTCTGCCACGGTGTCTGGCAATTTTTTCTTCCCTGGAAAATTTAAATCTCATTTGTAATCACTTAAGCGATAATATATCCTCCTCCTCTCCCCTCAGCAACTTAACATCCATTCAATCCCTAGCACTTGGTGATAATAACTTCCGAATACCCACCTCGCTTGTTCCCTTTTTCGGTTGTTCGAAGCTCACGGACTTGTTTCTTTGGGGTACTGAATTATTTGCGGAAATAGAAACTCATAATCTGATAAGTTTCAGTTGTGGAGTATCTCTATGCGTTGCGATGGATGCGGTGGACTGCTTCCTAGATTTCTGTATTATCAGAAAGATCTAAGTAATGTACGTCTTTCACATGTCGGAATGAGCGGTGAGTTTCCGAATTGGTTGCTGCAGAACAATACCAAGTTGGAAAGTCTCGACATGGCATACAATTCATTTTTAGGCGCTTTCAAATTGCCAGTTTATCGGCATATGAATCTATGGTGGCTTGATATCTCGAGTAATCACCTTCAGGGCCAGATTCCGGAATTATTTGGAGAATATTTGCCAAGGTTGAAACTCCTAAACATGTCCAACAATGGATTGAATGGTACTATTCCCTCTTCGTTTGGTAATTTGAACTTGTTGGGCACACTGGACTTGTCAAACAATCGACTCTCGGGTGGCATTCCGGAGACTTTGGCCACAGATTGTATCTCATTGCGAAATTTGATGCTCTCAAAAAATAGCCTTCAAGGAAGGATTTTTGCGGAAAATATGAAGTTGGTACTCTTGGAAGTGTTACAGGTGGGAGGAAATTCATTCTCTGGAGTCATTCCAAATAGCTTGTCTAACTGCTCGTTGCTGGTAGAGTTTGATGCGAATAACAATCATCTCTCTGGTGAAATTCCAGTTTGGTTGGGAACTATGAATTCTCTTCAAATTTTGGATCTTTCAAGGAACAGTTTCACGAGAGGTTTACAATATTGCTCCATCGGTACTCAGCTCAGGGAAGTTTACTTGTCGAAAAATATTTTGCGAGGGTCACTGGAAGAAATTTTGAATGATTGCTCTGAATTAACAACAATAGACCTGAGCCACAATTTTTTGACTGGCAACATTCCAGGATGGATTGGAGTGTTTTCTCAGCTGAACTTTCTATTGTTAAGTCATAACAAGCTTGAAGGCGAACTTCCATTTCAATTGTGCTTGCTGGGAAAGTTAAGCTTAGTCGATCTTTCCGATAATAAACTGTCAGGTCCTGTCCTCCCCTGCATAAGGGCTAGCAGCACTTGGCATAGACAACAACAAGCAATATCAAATTCTTCTGACTTCGGCCAGATGCAGAGTATTGCCTAGTCTCCAGCTCCATTGGCAATAGCTGAAGCTCCGATTCCTCAACCGCAACAACCTTTAGAGTTTACAACAAAGAGTACGTCTTACACTTACCATGGAATCATCCTTATCTATCTATCAGGAATCGATCTTTCTAGCAACAATTTTACAGGGAACTTCCTTCTGGATTCGGAAAGCTAAACGAGATTAAGGTACTCAATCTATCTCACAACAGTTTTATCGGATCAATTCCATCAAGCTTTTCCAACCTAGAGCAGACGGAGAGTTTCGATCTTTCGTACAATTTCTTGCGCAGGCAAATACCTCCTCAACTTATCAAGCTACATTTCTTATCTGCATTTAGCGTCGCGCACAATAACTTGTCAGGAAAAACACCTGACATGGTTGGACAGTTTGCAACATTTGATATCAGTAACTACGAAGGAAATCTGTTTCTTTGGGGACCGCCACTACCTAAGAGTTGTACAACCACCGGAAAAGCACCAGTGACAATGCCGATTCTTTCCGGAGACGATGAAGAGGAAGGCTTCATCGACATGGGACTTTTCTATGTGAGCTTTTCTGCGTCTTATGTGGTGGTATTATTGGGAATAATTGCAGTTTTGTATATAAACCCACATTGGCGTAGAGCATGGTTTCACTTTGTAGAGGTGAGCATGTTGACTACTTGTTGTTTTGCTGTCGACAATTTTCCTGGGTTATTCAAGATCTCATCCAGATAATTTGGGAATTAAGGCCATTTTGAGTCGAGCGATTTTTTTTCAAGTCAAACAATTGTAAATTAAATTTGTTTTGTAACTAAAAGAAAACAATTCTTTTATGTCTCACAAAAAATTCTTTAAACTAAAAACATATCAGTTACATAGTGTACTCTCAGAAGATGTTTTCATGTGATAAATTACCTGATAGAAATGAGAGTTTCAGTTTCACATATATGTAGTTTTTATTTCTGAATTCTGATCTTATTTGATTTATCCATAACAGATAGGGGAGAAATAGTATTTATTGATAATATTTTTTCACGATGAAGGATGAAATCCATCTCTATCCATAAACATCTATGCTAGAATGACAGCACTATCTCAAGGCATAGAGACCACATTTATCGAAGGATTTTTTTTACAGTGTATTCCGTTAGTATCTTTTGCTTCTATTACACTAGCTGGCTAAGGGTCAATTGTTCCCTTCGATCTTCTCAATAATATTTGTTTTCATAAAATGCTGGAGGTTGAGGAATTAGTGATGCACCACGACATTCCAACTAGGTTGACACCCTATTGACACCTGCATCATCTTCTTGAACTCCAAAGTATTATTAATGGAAAATGAAAATCCATAAAAAAGTTCACAAACCAAAAGAAGGCTACATAAAGCGATAGCACTCCCTGAAAGAGAAATCATCGTAGGCTAGACTATTAAAGAAATCTGGATAGCTAGACCACCAATGAAAATCAGAATGCCTAGCGTCATAATTAGCAAGAGCATCGGCCACCTTGTTGCCCTCTCTGTAAATATGGGATACAACAAAAGACATGTAAGAAAGGTGGCTCAAACATTAGGCCCACTCTAGACGAGAACATCAAGGCACCTCCAAAGATCTTATCTGAAAAAGGTGAACAACAAATGTGGAGTCACTCTCGAGCCAAAGATTGGTCCATCCACATTCAGAGGCTTTTTTTAATAGCAAACATAACAGCTTTGAGTTTGGCAACAAAGACGAAAGTCTCACCTGTGGAAAAAGCGAATGCTCCCTTGGAAAAGCCTATGGTGTTACGAAAAATTCCACCTGCACCTGAAGGATCTGGGGCACACATAGCTGAGCCATCTGTGTTCACTTTGACCCAGTTGACAGGAGGAGGCCGCCGCAACACAACAATGATCTTGAGTGCTTTCCTGGGAATGCCTGCAATACCTAAGTTCCGAAAAAATTATAACTCATTCTTAGTACCATTCATACTGTCAATCCTAAAAAACATTCGCTTCCTTGATACACTTCCACAGTAGGTGCTATAGGCTATAAACATTAATTATTTCGTGTTGTCCAAAGAATCTAGAAAGCACTGACAACAACAACATTCCATAGGTCCTTTAATTATGAGTTCAACGGAGCAACCATGGCCGCTAAGGTTAAAGACCGAATATCCTTAGTACATTGCACCTAAATTCCAAAAAGAGAGAAAATAGCCAGCCAGAGTTGTTTGCTTACCTAACAAGTGACCAATAAATGATTTAGAGATTCACAATCCTGTCTGCAAAAAGTTTGTCATCCGTCGAGAGATATCCCAAAAAAAGCCCGCCATCCCACAGTGGACTGAGATAGTGGAATAAATTTCCTCCACATGAATTTGTTTGCCGCAGCGGTATCTCTGTAGCCATTAAGCAAACAATAAAAACTCTTAATAAGAATTTCCCAGTTGGTGCATTCTGCCAGATACAAACATCAGACGCTTCCATTAAAAAATGTACCTTTTCCATGGCTTGTTTGAAATCCACTCTCAAGGAAGTGGGAAGAGACTAATGGCCATGTACAATAAAATCCCGAACCCTATCAGTCAAATCTCATTGCTACTAATTCGAAAGAGCAAGACATTGCGCTACAATCAGCTGAAGCATTGTGCTGTCCATAAATTCAGTTGCGAAGTCACAGTAATCAATCAAATCTTCATAAACCGGTCTCAGAGACGTCCAAACTAAGGAGCGAAAATAAGAGGACTGTAGAATGCCTGCAAGAAACAAGAACCTAGCCTTCATCACCCGCAGACCAGGGCCGAACCGAGATAGGAATTGCCAACCAAGCCTTCTATCATAGCTTTATTGAGCATAATAATGTCTTTTAGGCCAATACCCCATTCTATTATCGAGAAACAACATGCCGACCAAAGGACCTTTACAAGCTTCTACCTCATCGTAGAATTCGTCCAGACAAAATTTTTGATATGTCTATTAATCAAACTGAGAAGTTGATTAGGTCATCTGTAAACAACAAAAAAGTGCAATGAAGAGCTTTGAATGACCGAATCAACCAAAGCGACTCTCCTAGCCATAGAAAGAGAACCTCCTTTCCAAGCACTAAATTTACTAGTAATTCGTTCTTCTAAAGGTTGTAAATACTTCTTATGTGGGGCACCGAAAAAGAGTGGAACACCCAATTAAGTAAAAGGCACATCCCCCTCTTAAGGCAAGTACCAACAGTCATGTTCATAGCCCGACGTGCAGTAACCGCTTTTCCAAAAAAAACATTAGATTTAGCCCAGTTAACCACTTGCCCTGACATAGCTCCATAAAGCTCAAACATACCAAAAAGAGCTTGTATGTTATGCATAGAAGCCTTTGCAAAAAGAAGAAAATCATCTGCATAAATGAGGTGAGTGAAAAACCTGGTACCTTTTACATAGACCATGGGCATAGGTGTACCATTAACAACTAGGGCTGAAATGCATATGCTCAAAAAATTGTCTGCAAGATAGAATAAAAGAGGTGAAAGAGGATCACCCTTGCAGACTCTTCTCGATCAACCAAAGTAGCCTCAGCTTTGCCCATTGACAGAGATAGATAAAGGGGTAGTAGAAAACTCTAAGATGAAATTCCATAATTGTAAAGAGAACCCAAAAGCATCCAAAACCTCAAAAAGGAAATTCCAATCCACCGTGTCAAATGCCTTCCAAATATCTATTTTTAATGCCATATTGCCTCCAAAGCACTTCTTTTCAAGAAAATTAACCCCTTTTGAAGTCGAAGCAATGCAATATGCAATTCACCACCCTTTGATGAAACCAAACTGTTAAGGGGAGATGATTCGAGCAGCCACTTGATATAGGTGCTCTGTGAAAATTTTTGTAATTATCTTGTAGCAAAAATTGCTTAGTACAATCAGACGATATTGGTCAACTGTGATGGCCTCCTTAACCTTTGGAAGAAGTATCATCAGGCTTGAGTTCTAACCAGGTGTGATTTGCCCACTAGAGAAGAAAATTTTGACTAAATTGAATAAATCAACTTGAACAATATCTCAAAACTCCTGGAAGAAAGCCCCTGTAAATCCATTCAGACCCCGTGCACTACACAAATCCATGCTGAACACAGCTTGTCTATGTGTGAGTTTGGTTTTTGATGATGATTAATGGAAAACATCCATGAAAAAGGTAAAAATGTGCAAGTTCTCTGATATGAATCAACAACGCACGTTATTCCCTTATAATGCACGTAGATCATGTGAAAATGGCATTAAAGCATGCTGAAAGTGATGTCGTGCACGCAGAAGTGTTGAACCAGGACGCATAAAATGTAAGATATTGATCTACGCACGTAGAAGAGGATGCTATGCACGTACTCAGGCAAGCATTCAAATGAGATAAGAGCATCAGTTGATAAGCACGTTGAAGAATGAAGAATGCACGTTGATGAGCAAAGGTGCAAACTTTGATGAGGAGTTCTACGCACGTAAATGATAGTGCTACCCAAGTAGACGGGTGCAGATGAGGACAAAGCCAAGACGCTCCTCGGGATTTGAATTTCAAATATTCTTTGATACAACTGACACAATCATATGAATAATCAAAGGAGCTATCTTTGAAGAAGAACGTCTACGCACGTAGAAAGGTGTATTGCACACGTAGAAAGCCACTGGGTGAAATGCATATTCTAGAATTGAGATCAATGCACGTAGAAAGTGGTACAATGCATGTAAATCATGAGCCTACACATGTAGAATGGGATTAAGGTACGTAGATGCCAATTTTACCAAGGCAGTGACTACTGGGTTCAAAGCATTGCACATAGAAGGAAGATCAAAGCACGCAGAACTCAGTTGAATCCAGGTACTATGCACGTAGATGGTACGTAGTATGCTCTGACGTCATTGAAGGACATAATTTCTATTTGTTTCACAATGGCTACTTCAAGGCTCCAATGGGTATATTCTTACAAGTGGCTATAAATAGACGTCTCATAGAATAAGGAAGGAGTGAGAAGAAAAGAGTGACCTTTGCCAAGACTTGCTATTTATTTTCTCTCTTACTTCTACCTTTGTAAACCAATTGAGATATTTACTTTCTATCACATTTATGGGTTTGTATGAGCTTGAATATGTTATATTCTTGGGTGGATTTTGTAACATGCAATGTTGTTTGCTTGGGAAAGATAGGTTTCCTTGTTGTGCCTTAGAAAAACAAGAGTGATTGCTAGTGAGCCTTAGAAAACTAGTGGGAATGGTTTTCTAATTAAGCCCGTAAAAACAAGAGGTTTGGTTTGCTTGTTTTATCCTGAAAACAAATGGCTTCAGTTTTCTAGTTGATCCCTCAAAAACTAGGGATTTGGTTTTTTTGTTGAGCTCGCAAAAAACAAAGTGTAACGGTTTGTTTGTTGATCCCACAAAAACAAGTGGTGTAAATAGTTTCCCTCCACCCGGAAGTGAGGAGATAGTGGATTGAAATTCTCTAGAAGATCTAGAGGAGTGGACGCAGGTCAAGGAGGACCAGACCACTATAAATTGGATTTGTGCTCTATACCATTACTCTCTCTTACTTCCTTTGCATTTGCATTTGATTTATATTGTTGTGTGTGGATCGGATCTTTAGTTTTAAATTGGTTCTGCATTTAAATTTGATTTTGGTTGGAAATAAACTTTGTTATTTGATCTAGCTTACAAAATATTTTCAACAAAATTTTTAACTTGCTAAAAATCCAATTCATCCTCTTTTTGGATTTTCATTCCATTGTGTATTGGGACTTTCAATCTAATCTCATCACTTGTAGGAACAACTACCAAACCGTCATTCTCTTCACTACTCACTCTCTCAGGGATAACTTGCTTGAACAGTGATAGATCCACATGAATAGGGTGTGATTTAAATAAGGTGATATAATAATCCACAATATGCTCAGAAATGGTTACGGGATCATCAATCAATTGATCAGCAATTTGCATAACCGATATATTGGTTAAAGGCCTTTGTATGGCATGAACCAGATGGAAAAACCCGTATTCTTGTCACCACATTGTTGGAATTCGTAGCGAAAATATGATATTCATACAAGGATAACGCAACGGAAATAACAAAAAAAATTATCCTAAAATTCCACTAATAATCCATGCATATCAACATACACGATTAGGGTTAGGGTTTTTACCTTAAAACCAAAGCTCGATTGTATGAACGAATAGAGTGTTGATGTAGCTTTTAGTATTTAACGCCGAATCTCAAATCCTCACGTTTCCTTTGTGCGAACGAGTTTAATGGTATCCACACAAACACATTTGCTTGGGTTGGTGGAGTTTACTAGCACTTAGAATCTCTATTCTAATTCTCACAAATAATTTTTTCTATTTGTATGTGATACTCACAAATTTGGCCAAGCCATGAGAAATAAGATAAGAGTGTGCACCTATTTATAAGCATATAGAAAATTCTAAATAGGCGTATTAGGGTTAGCCTTTCTTGTCACACAAGAATGAAGACTTCTAATTGGGCATGGAGTGTGCCAAATTTCCTCCTAAATAGGTGTTAGTGTGC
>CAODLS011473211.1:0-23391 GCA_948243855.1 Flueggea neowawraea | reverse complement strand
ACTTCTCTTGTTACCAAACTCATTCTGGATCATTTCTAATACTTAACTACATCCAACCTAACATGATTACATCATTCACCATCCATTGGTATTCCCAAAAGTCATCCATATCATATTCGAAAACTATAGGGATCATAATTGAAAAAGTACGGGATATTACAGTGACACCCTAGTCCAATCATATGAACATTGTCTTTTACTTTATTGTTTAATAAATATGAGGCATTTCATTTGGCATATATATTTATATGTTATCATGCTATTTGATAATCCAATAACTTGAC
Organism: Flueggea neowawraea; assembly: GCA_948243855.1. NCBI lineage: Eukaryota > Viridiplantae > Streptophyta > Magnoliopsida > Malpighiales > Phyllanthaceae > Flueggea > Flueggea neowawraea. Next base: position 23,107 of record CAODLS011473211.1, on the reverse strand, counting down.
AAATGTATCCATGAATAGTTGATTCTTTCTTATGTCATCAAGTACGTGACTTGATAGTAATACCTTGAGATAAAAGAATGATATTCCAAATAGTCCCTAGTCGTTCATTATTGTGGGAATGATAATGCGTCAAGACTAGTATACACTTTAAGAGATTATTATGTTTTACTGATCATAGACATGTGATGTCACTCATAATATAGATACATGTTGGGAACATGATATTGGGATAACTTGTTATGAGAAATACTATATGGGACATGTCATCAGTACTTCTCATCGCAGTAGTGATATTTGAGCCTTTCGACCTGAATTCACCATGGATTCCTACATGAGGATCTTCATGTTTTGATATAGTTCAATATCATTCGTAACAGGATGGTGATACAAGATATAATTGGACACATGGTAAATCATGTGGAGGAATGCGAGTGACAGTGAAGGAACTTGTCCTGCTCGTATTTGAGTGAGATATCTCTTAGCTACTTGACAAGTAGGACTGATAAAATGCATGGTCGTGCTCGAATGAAATTGATAAGGGGTTATCAATATCATTTGTCTTTGGTCAATCTACTTGGAGATCAAGAAATATTTGGTTAAGCTATATAAAGACGATGTGATCCATGCTTTATGCTTAATCGAGATATCGTGTGGCAAAAGGGCTAAATATCGAACTGTGTATTAGGTTTTGTCGAGTCATCGAACTCACTCATATTGGGTAGTCCTAATGTCTTTCTATAGCCTGCTTATGACTTATGGGAATAAATGGTATTTTGGGCCTATTGCCAATATTGAGTGAACCTACAGGGTCACACACTAGAACGAGTTGTACTATGTATTTTATGATACATCTTGCTGTTATTTTATGCGAATATTTTAAATACAATTAATTAGTTAGTTTTTTTAAAAGTTGTAATGAAATGCAAGTTTTGGCTCGAGTAGGTGGCATTCTTGGGACACATGGTGTCTAAAGAAGGGATTATGGTGGACCCCAAGAAGGTAAAGACAGTACTCAATTGAGAGAAGCCTAAGACCATCATTGAGATTTGAAGTTTTCTCGGGATGGTTGGATAATATAGAAGGTTTGTCCAGGATGTTTCCAGGATTGTAGCTCCTATGACGCAATTAACTCAAAAAAGAGTTAAGTTTGTTTGGTCTGATAGATGTGAGGATAGTTTCCTAAAGTTAAAAAAGTGTTTGACTAGTGCACCGATGTTGACTTTACCGTCAGGTTCCAGAGGTTTTTGCGGTGCACTGTGATGCATCGAGAGTAGGCTTAGGTTGCGTATTGATGCAACATGGTAAAGTAATCACCTATGTATCGAGGCAACTTAAGAGACACGAGCAGAACTATCCAACTCACGATTTGGAGTTAGCCATAGTGGTATTTGCGCTTAAGATTTGGAGACATTATCTCTATGGGGATACTTTTGAGATCTTCACTGATCATAAGAGCTTGAAGTATATCTTTGGTCAGCGAGATCTAAACTTAAGGCAAAGGTGATGGTTGGAGTTTCTTAAGGATTACGATTGCACTATACTGTATCATCCTGGTAAGGCAAACGTGGTCGCCAATGCCTTGAGTAGGAATTCGATGGGTAGCCTAGCCTATATTGCCACTTAGAGGCGATCAGCAATGTCAAAGTGGTAGGATTTAATTAAGGATGGATTTGAGTTCCATCTCAGTGATGATGGAGTATTGTTTGGTCACGTGAAGGTGAGACCCATTTTGCTAGATCGTATCTGTGAGGCACAAAAGGATGATGTTGAATTCCAGAGTTTGATTGAGAAGGTTAAATCATTCGAGGTACTAGGCTTTAACATTGATGACTCTGGAGTCCTTTGGTTTGGTTTGAGGTTATGCGTACCATTTTTGGGTGGTTTATACGAAGAGATTATGATTGAGGGTCACAGCTCCGCATAATCTGTTCACCTGGGATACATTAAGATGTATCAAGATCTTCGAGAACCTTATTGGTGGCCAGGGATGAATAAGGATATACCTAAACTTGTTAGTCATTGTTTGACTTATCAACAAGTTAAGTTTGAACACCAACATCCTTCTAGTTTGTTGCAACAGATTCCCCTTTCGAAGTGGAAATGAGATCGTATCACTGTGGATTTTGTGGTTGGATTATTGAGGACACCTTCTGGATATGACTCCATTTGGGTTATCGTGGATCAATTGACTAAGTCAGCACATTTCTTGCCTGTCAAGACGACCGATGGAACGACACGACTAGCAAAGTTGTCTATTGATCGGATTGTATGTTTGCATGGCGTGCCGATCTCTATAGTGTTTGACAGAGGACCTCAGTTTACATCGTAGTTTTGGCATAAACTTTAAGAAGGTTTGAGTACTGGTTTAGATTTCAGTACTACTTTCCATCCGCAGACCGATAGTCAGTCCGAGCGTATGATTCAGACTCTGGAGGATATGTTAAGAGCATGCGTTGTGGATTTTGGTGAGAATTGGGATTCCCATTTGCCTTTAGTCGAGTTTACGTATAACAAATCATACCACTCGAGTATCGAGATGGCACCTTTCGAGTCTTTGTATGATAGAAAGTGTAGATCTCCTCTTTGTTGGGCAAAGGCCGGAGAGAGAGAGCCTTTAGGGCCAAATCTTATTTTGGAGACAACTGAGAAAGTTAGAATAATTCATTAACGGATTTAGACCGCTCACAATCGCCAAACGAGTTACGCTGATTCGAAGTGTAAACATTTGGAATTCTCAATTGGAGACCATGTATTTTTTAGAGTTTCGCCTATGAAAGGCGTGATGAGGTTTGGAAAAAAGGGCAAGTTGAGCCCGAGATACATTTTATTGTTTAAGGTTACCGGCCATGTTAGAGAATTTGCTTATGAGTTGGCATTGCCACCTTAGTTTACTTCAGTTCACCCAGTGTTCCATATATCTTTGCTGAGGAAGTACGTCTTTGATCCATCGCATGTTTTGTCCCCACAGTCTGTTGACGTTAGGCATGATCTGTCATATGACGAGGCTCCAGTCAGGATTGTTGACTGACAGGTCAAAAGGCTCCGAAACAAAGATATCGCTTCAGTGAAAGTGATTTGGAGGCACCACTCAAATGAGGAGGCCATTTGGGAGGCCGAGGATGAGATGCGGTGTTGATATCCACACTTGTTCCACTCTGCTGATACATAGGCCAATATCTCTTTGCCTTTATCTTGTCTTAGCATTTCTGCATTCTCTATTGCATTTTTGCATGCTTGAGTTCGAGTGAGTTAGATTCCTTTGCGATTCAGAATTGATATTTTGATTTGGATATTGAGCTTTGTCGATGTATAGTTGATCTTAGATTTTACCCTATTTTGTCTGAAAAATTGAGGATGAATTTCTTTTGAGGGGGAAAGTTTGTAATACCCTGTTTGTTTCGATCTAGATTTCGGCAGTTTTTCAATCTAGCTTTGATTGATATTTGGGATGATTGGTATTTGATCTCTGGTTGATGGATGTATTTTTGAGATCTTAGGAGTTGAGGAATCTTGAGGATGGTTTGGAACGAGTTTGGGAGTGAGAAACGTCAAGTATGGGTGCTGGAGAAGTCAAGACGTATGTTGGTACCAAGGGCAAGACGTATGTTATCTGGAAATTCACAGGATGATCAACGTAAGTTAAATTGGGTTACGACGTACATTGTGCTCATGCATAACGTATGTTGAGGTAGTACAACGTATGTTGTATTTGAAACAGAGGCTACGGAAACATGGTTTGACTTTTGTGACATACGTTATGTTTGGAATAACATACGTTGTGCTTGTTCATAGCGTCTTTAAAACACCCAACAACTCGACTTTCTTCATTATATCACTCCTCTCTCACTCAAAACGCTCTCAACTAATCTGAGACTCCTCCACATTGTTCGTCCACCATCCCTAACCAATTTCTGAGGTAAGATTACATCTCTTTTACTGATTAAACGTCACTTTCGTGCATTGATTGATTTGGTTGAATTTCAAATGGGTTTTCAATTTCTACATGATTCTTTGTTAATGGTTGCTAGGGGATGCTAGAATAAATTGAATGGGACTTAGATTAACAAGAATCAAGTCTTGAATAATGAGATTTGGGGTTGTTTTTGTGTGGTTAGGGTTAGGACGATTTTGTGGAAAATGTTGTTGTTTTGATGAATCCGATGTCTGATTTGTGTTTAAGAGAATGAAATGAGTTGGTGTGTGTGATCGAAAACAACTTCTATTGGTGAAATCGAGAGTAGGGTGTTTTTGGTGTAATTTTCTGTCGTTGGGACCAAAACTGAAGTTTTGGTGATTTTGGGTTCTTGAGGGACCAGAAGCGATATTTGAGAGTTTAGGGATTGTTTGTAATTTGTGAGAGTTTGAGAACTCTTTTGAGGATTCTGATTACTTAGATGACTAGTTTACAATTTTTGAAAACTCTGAGGACTATTTTGTAATTTTATGAGGACCTAGACTAAAATGTAATTTTACAAAAAATTAGGGACCAAATAGTAATTTTACGTAGATTTTGAATTTTAGGTCGATAGGGATAGATCTTCGACGGGGATGGGTTTTTGGGCGTCGTTTGAGTATTTGTTATCGCATATGCTTGTGCAAACATTTCGGTACTACCACAGTACCCACATTTTCCTTGATATGTTCTAATACATATTCCCTTTGATATTGTTTCCAGCTTATTGTCCCTGTCAGCACAACTAGCAATCGACTAGTGGCGTTTGATTTGAATTGTCAGCTAGGACATCCAAGTGAGTGGATGACAACTTCAGATACATAGGATGTGCCTCGAAATCATATATTTTGTTTTTGATGTGCTGGCTTTATTTATTGTGAAATTGGACTAATCTGATTATTAGTTAATTTAATAATCTAATTATGTAGTTAAATAATTAGTTTATTGTTTTGAAATTGATATATATGTACTATATATCCGTACTGTTTTGATGTTGATTGCGTGCTTTTGCTTTCATACTATATTAGTATGGTTTTGTATTATGGGACACCTATGATACGGGGTACGTAGCCTTTAGTATACCAATGCATTGAGAACGCTCAGCTACCAGGATGTCGATAGCCATGTGTCCCGGCCCAGCACATGATTTGATATTTTGATTGGTGGCAGAGTCCACGTATTTTATTAGATGTTGGCATACACCACATCACCACTAATTTAGTGCTAGATGCACACTACTGCTTTAGTCTCATGTTACTTATACATTGTTTTTTAACTCTGATATTATGTTTAATATCTCGCATGTGTGCATGTTTTTTGCCTTGGTTACAAATGTCTTCGAAATGATTTTTGAAACACTATTATGTATAAAGTGTGTGTGTGTGTGTGTGTGCGTGTGTGTATATATATATATAATTATACTGGCGTGTGGTATTTTTAAACTATTTTCAAAACATTCTTTATGAGGCACGTATGAGGTGTTCTGGAGTGTTATCCCTCACTGGGTCTAACCCCTTTGTTTTCTGTCTACCTTTGATTCGTATTTTTTAGGTATACAGATTTTGGCTTCGGCAACCGCATCGCATCTTGTTTACCAGTGAGTTAGGTTAGTGATGCCCTTTTGCTCGGGCTCATTTGTTTTTGATAGAGCTCCGCACCAGGATGTTGTAGGGTTACTGGGTGGCCATGGTTTTGTATTTTGATACTTACTTGATTTTTGTATATACATATATTTTATATATGCCTTCTATATATCTTTATATATATGATTTGGATAACAAATATTTTAATAAATGTTTTAAAGGATTAAACAGGTAGTAGTTCTGCATCTTTGAGGCTTGTATGAGAAGGGTCCGACTACCATAGACGATTTGTCTCGTACGCCGGTCATGTCCAAAAACGGGTCATGACAGAATTGGTGCTACTGCAATCGGCGAAACTGGCTGACCTCTAGCCGCTAACATGGATGAGCCCTCTCCATAGGATTGAAAAATTGGGCCATACGCTCAAGCATCTCAAACTAAGCAGTAAATAGTTGTGGCTGCTGCTGAGGTAATGGCGCTACAACTTTCGGCGAACTATGAGAGTCGTGCGGATCTACAATAGGCAGAGAAGTGGCCTCGACAGGCATGCACCTCGGTCTACCATGAGGTCGTCGACCACCACATCGATCCATATCTACAGACAACAGATAGACAAAACGTACATATAGATATCAAAATGCAGAATGGTTGCCACAGTACAGAAGTAAATGTCGGAAGGGTATACAGAGGCAAATCATATTGATTTAATCAAAGATATCTATGCTCCATACCGACCCAGACAAAACGGAACCTAACACTCTGATATCACCTTAGTCATGACCCGTTTTCAAACCATGCCGACGTATAAGACAAATTGAACCGGGGGGCCTGGCCCATATCGCATAAGCCTCGGAGATTCCAACATTCTACCCAACTTATTTGTTTATTAAAAAATTTATTAAACCATCATAATTAAAATATAAAACATGTTATATAAGAAAATATATGTATTTATATAGGTATAACAAAATGAAATAATAATAGCGAAGCAATATTAAATTATATATATAAGTGTGCCAAAATTTAAAATATAAACCCAATAACCCAACAGCAACTCGGTGTGGAGTTCTAACACTAGAAACAAAAGTAAAGCCCAAACGAGAGGGCACTCACAGCTATCAAAAGTGTCTCACTAAGATCGAGGTGTCGGATGGTTGTTGATCATGAAAAGAGTACCTAAAACTCTCGGGGTGAGTAAACTTGGTGAGGAAACGACACTCCAGATCACCTTTGGGATCTCACATAAACCGTTTTGAAAACAGATTGAAAATACTGCATGCATATAATATATATATATATATATATATATATATATATATATATATATATATATATATATGCAATCTAAATATATAATAGCCTGGTAATTGGGCCTTGATAGCGTATTGGTATACCAAATGCTATGTTTACCCTACATAGCAGAAACAGATATATCAGAAATAAATATGGCATCAGAAATAGATATATATATATATATAATAATAAGTATGGTCTCTGCCACTAATCAGAAATAGAGTACATGTGTCTGATCGGACACACGACTACCATAATACCCTGGTAATTGGGTCTTGACAGCGCATTGGTATACCAAATGCTACGTTTACCCTACGTAGTAGAAATACCCCATATCAAAAAGTGTGTGTGTGTGTGTATATATATATATATACACATACACATATGTGTATATATACATACACATATGTTATACATACATACATATGTATGTGTACATATGTATACATGTGTGTATGTGTACATATGTATACATGTATACATACACACATACATACACATGTGTTTGTATGTTTATATATATGTATGTATATATATATGTATGTATGTACGTATATATATACATACATAAATACATACATACACACGTATGTGTATGTATGTGTGTGTGTATGTATGTACATATATATACGTACATATATGTATTTATACATATGTATACATACATATATGTATGTGTATATATGTACATACATACATATCTACATACACATATGTATAATGTATGTATGTGTATACATACATTATACACATGTGTGTGCATATATATATTTATATAGGAAGGTTCCACTTACTACAAGAGTAAGTTTTTAACACTTACTCTTCATCTTCATCATCCATTGCATTTGGATTTAATGATGAGAATTAAATTCAAAAAAAAAACTTCTACCATTAGATTTAGATATAATGAATAGTAAGTTTAAAAAGTTTACTCTTAGAGTAAGTGGAGCTTTACTTATATATATATATATATATTCATCCCACAAAGATTGTCTACTATTTCTTTTTTAAATGTCCCAAAAAATTGTCATCTTGCCACAGAAATATTATTTTTTATCTCATTTTCCATTTTTGCCCTTATTAAATTATACGTGGAAAATTGAAAATTCATTGCATGTTCACATGCAATGAATTTGCGATTTTCCACAAGTCTCAACATTAGTGTTTAACTAATTAAATTTCTTTAGAGTTTCAATGCAACTCTATAAAAAATATATGCATGCTTTTTTTTTTGTTTCATTTTGTTCATATGGAATCCTCTGAACAATTAAAATCCAAAAAATAAGTTTGAAATTCAAATTATGAGCACTACAAAAGAACCATTCGATTTGAATTATCCACCAAAAGAAGAAGGATATGTTTCTGCAGTCCAAAAAAGACAACAAGTAATCAATGATATGTTGAAGATATTTGTACCGGTTTGTTTCAAACAAGATGACAATTGTTGCTGTAGTGGATGTTGTAGCAAATGTTTCAATCCGAAAACAAGATGGCAATAGTGGTATCAATCTTAAACAAGGTGACAAGTCATGATTTACGTGGTGGCCATGCACTTTTTCATTCTTATTTCTATAGAAATAGGACCAAAAAAATGAAGAAAAAAGAAACCAACACATGTTGTCATTTTAATTTCCTTCATGTAAAAATTCCATTGCAGCATTCAAAATTTTTGGATCACATTCAAGACTAATGGGAAGTTTTCCTTCTTGTGTCATTCTCTCTTTATTAAGATGTAGGATCTTATAATCAAAACCACCAAGAGCTTTCATCATCTCTATCATGCATGACTGTAGTGTCAAAAAAATAAAATTCATATCTGTTGATGGTAAATCATCATAAGCTTTATGAACGGCAAACAATAGTTCATGAACTGTTTTAGGAGCTTGCTGATGTTGAAAAGTTTGAATGGCTCTAAAGAATCCAAGGTCCAAAAAATTTAAGTCTAGACTATTTAGAGGTTAGAGGCATAAGCGAATATCAAAACCATGCTTGCTAGTTGCTTCAATAAAATCCTTATCAGCAACATCAATATGAGGCCTAGCATTGTCTTGTTGAATGAAGATGGTTCTTAAAGTTCCTTATGGCCATTTCGTTCTGATACCTGTAAAACCTTTTCTATCAAACATTTGTGAATAACATCTTTAGTGATATTAACAATCGATTTTGTTTCTAAGACTCCAACATCCCAATTTTTACTCTTCCTTTTTGTTGGTTCATTGTAAATAAAAGGAAAATTGCCAATTTTTTCGGAGAATTCCTAATTAAATGAAGTGATTCTTAGATAAGCAACCGCACCATGAACATAATCTTAGTAATGAACTTTTTACTTCTACAAGTACGTAAAGGTTCTTATTCAAGTGGATGTAGGTAATACTTTTCTAAGACCTTAGACATATAAAACCATTTTTTGTCAATATGAACATAATCATACATAGTGTCAAACATAGGTCTTGAATCAATGGTACCTTGATCAATCATGGAAATGCAAAATCTCAATCTTGCTTTCTTATTCTCATCTGTTAGAAAAGGCTTCAAGGAATTAGAATGAGAGGTCGAATACTACCTTCTTTGATACGCCTATGAACTATTGACTTTGTTATATTCAAAGCAGTAGATAATAATCTAATGTTTGTACGACGTCATAGAGGAACTTGGCTAATTTGATCAAAATCTATTTGAATTCTTTTACGTCCCACTCGCGTCGTAAGCTTTAAATAAAAATCAACTTCACATTCACTTTCCATGCATTTTTTTCCTTCTTTCCATATTTGAGCAATTGTTCTTCTTGACACTGAAAATTTGATGGCTGCTTGTTTTAGTGATCCTTATTTCAGTTCTCCATCTTTGCATTCAGAAAGTAAGTGATCAAAAAGAATGTGTCTTTGTTCATTTGTTAGCCACCTTCTTGATTCTTAAGAAACAATTTATGGCGGGTCATTTAAATCTAAAGGAACATGTCGGGCTGGGGAGGAATTTTATGGCAAAGAATTCAGATCTAAATTTGGAATAGCCATAGTATTGTACGTAGGTCATGTATGAGTAATGGATGATTTTTATATGCCAAATCAGTAGCTTTAAAAATGGCGGCATTGAATGGAGTAACAAAACCTCCATGGCGGCAACAAAGGTTCAGCAATTATGCACTAATGTTTTTTGCCCCATAATTTTTTTAAGTTCTTTGGAAGTTTAAAATTCTACATAGAAAAATGTTTCAATACAATTACTTTGACGCGAGGGAGTAGTTCAAAAGAGATTTTAAAAAATGGCGGCATTGAGTGGTATTTACTTTGGAGGAAATTAAAATTCTCATTTGAAATCAAATCATATTTAGTGATAGTTTTTAATAGGGGTATAATAGTACAAAATATATACTCCTTAATCTTTGTGTAAAAGGAAAGGTGACATATACATACACGTATGTACATACATATATTTATGTATATATACATACATATATGTATGTTTGTATATATATGTGTATGTTCATATTTGAATGTATACATACATACATACATATGTATATATGTTTGTATGTATATATACATACATACATATATGTATACAGACATATATATATATACACATACATACATATATACATACATATATATATGCATCCATGTATGCATACATGTATATATATATACATACATCTATGTATACATACATACATATATGTATGTATGTATGTATGTATGTATATACATACATACATATATGTATGTATCGTATATAACAGACGAATATGCAGAGCATAAATTATTTAGTAGAAAATATTTATATATACCATTTATATAAATATTAATTATCGGAAATAAAAACTGAGTATTAATAATCACATAAGCCGGATTATTAATTAACCAAATAATTAATTATTCTAATTTTAGAGTAAAGCCAGACAAAACAAAAACATATAGAATTTTGAATACAAAGTCTATGTGTCTGAAGCTGTTATCTCACTCGCCTAGTGTCCAAAGCTGACAGTCCAGTCAAGCACCACTAGTAGGTAGTTGATTGTACTGGCAGGAACAGAAAGTTGAAACGGATACAGACAGAATAAATATCAAAATATGATATTGGTACTCTGGTGGTACCAAAAATGTATGCAATGCAAATGCATACCCTCACACGATGTTGAAAATCCTATTTTAATCGAAGATCTATCTTTTGCCTCGAAAATCGAAATCTACATAAAATTACTATTTAGTCGCTAAAATTTTATAAAACTATACCTTAGTCTCTAAGGCCTCAAAAAAATACAGATTAGTCTCAAAAATTTTCAAAAAATACAAATCAGTCCTTAAAGTATTCCAAATTATCCAACAATTCTTTATCTAGTCATAATTCTCAAATCAGCCTAGATGTTCATCACAAAATGCGGCTTACTCTATTATTCCATGTCTTGTTTCACTCGAGTAATGCCGAATAGCTTACTCAAGTAATCCATGGCTCATATCACTCGAGTAGCACCCTAATGCTTACTCGAATGATCTCTCTAAAACGATTAATCGTCCACTCAACACTCCAATATCCAAGATCAAAGCAGGACCAAATGGAAAGCTACAGAGATTCCTATCAGAATTCTACGGCATTACACCTAATTTTTTCAAAATTACAAATTGTACTCCCACTTTCCAGAATTTACAAATCTGTATCTTACTTTCCAGAAATTTACAAAACTATGTATGTGCAGAAAATTATTCTCAAAACTACTAAAAATGTGCTCTAATCGATATCCGACGTTTCCAGCTACTCTAATCTAGTCTAATCAACCTCAGAGATAAGAATCTAGCATCAATGTCATTATAACAACAACAAAATTGCTCAAAATTACTCAAACCAGAGTCAACGCTTAAACCACACAAAATTACATCAAATCTTCCAAAACCGAGCTTAATTTGTGTTTTTCTAGCCTTATTCTATCATAATCTAACATCCTTTAACATCCAAACCAACAGAGACAAACAAAACAAATCCACATTTGAAAAAATGTCACCCATTTGCATGTACAATCAAAACATAATTAAAGCTTGAAATGAATGAAAATAGGAGATTAAAGATGTGTTCTTACCTCTAGGAATCAATGGGGAACGATGGGGAGCAGTGGAAGATGAGTTGGGACGAGTCTGGAGTTTTTTTTGGTGAGAAAGGAGAGTGAGCTGAAATGGGTCGGACTTGGGCTATATATAGACCTGTGACCCATTAGTCAACTACCAAACCTTATGAATCGGCTACCCAATAACACTCCTCACTAGTCAACTACCCAAATGGTTAGTCGACTACCATGGTAGTGGACTACCTAAACCATGGGTCGACTAGTGGGGACTGAATCCTTACAAATTGATTTCTTCCGCTTCTTCCATCCAACCTAATCGAACACCACCAAGATCAAAGGTCTTAAGTCATTCCAAAACATCATCAAACATCTAATCCTCATCTCCAACAACTAATCATCACCTAGAACATTCAAAGATCAAATCATAAATCTAACAAATCGTTATAGGAAATCTAGTTAGAACAAACAAGGTGTTACAGTAAATATATTCGGATAGACAACCACTCTTTAGAAGCGTTGCCAATAAAGGTGTAGTTCATGAACTCGTCATGCCACCGTGCATTGATTCTATAGAAGAGTCGCATCATTGTAAGTGAATCGATCATGTAAACCCAACATGTCCTCCACTGTTTAGAATCAGCTCCAAAAAGCACGCCATCTATGTCAAAGCCATTGTTGAATGTGAGCAACGCTTGTTGAGTGAAATATGTCACTGATTATATCACTTTTAGGCACCACTTTTGTCTCCAATGAAATTTAGATCATCATCATTGTCTTTGAGTTTTGTACCTGCCCTTGTTGATAATAGTGTTGACAAAGGCGATAATAAAGTTTCATTTAGGTTTCACCTTAGTTTCAATTTTTTTATAGCCAACAGTGTCAACAAAGGCGGGATAGAGTTGCATATAGGCTCCACTAGAGTTTCATATAGGTTTTAACTTTCACCTTGGTTTCAATTTTTTTTTTCCAATAGTGTCGACAAAGGCAGGAATAGAGTTTCATATAGGTTTCACTAGAGTTTCATATAGGTTTCAACTTTCACCTTGGTTTCAATTTTTTTTTATTTCCAACCTTGTTGACAAAGGTGAGAATAGAGTTTCATATAGGCGAGAATAATGGTGACTGCTGAAACGACATTGAAACGCCATCGAAACATGATAAAAACTAGTGGACAAAGAATAATAACCTGAATCACATGTTTGATTACTTGATTGTCGAAGAAAACGCAGAGAGTGAGGAGTTGGCGACTATTGCGTTAGTTTCAATGTAACAACGTATTTGAAAAAAATGACATAACAATTGCCCAAAACAAGTGGAGAGAGAACCGAAGTTTACTCCAAAAAAATAGGAGGCCAACCAATATTTACTACCTAAATAATAATATAATGGCCGAATTTATCTCTTCAGTGGGCAGAATTAAAATACAAAAACTTACTATAAAGTTTTAAAATGTGGCTATCTTGTCCGATTTCCTCAATTTTATTGTGCGTCTGAAAATGTCCATCTTCAATATCTCTTTGGGTATTATAAATTGCAATCATTCCCTCCCGTCATCTATGAATGCCCATCGTATTTCATTTGCAAGGTAAGTTCTTTATTTATTTCTCAAAGTTCAAGACTTCAAAATTGACTTAAGCATCACAGGGTATAATGGAAAAATCCCTTGATCCTCCCTTAGCCATTTGTGTAAAATGGCTCAGAATTCAGAATGCAAGATCAAAGCTCAAATTTAAAATATAAAATCGTTCAATCAAGAATAAAGTTCAAAATTGAGGGCCCTAGATTCAGTAATTTAAAGCTTGAAGTTTAGAGATGTCTTCCCCAACAATTAATTCGATATTGTATTTTTAGTAACAACACGAATAATCAACTAATTGTTTTAAGAAATAATTATTTTAATATATTCAACTGCTATTTCACATATTTAATAATATTTATTATATTTTGATTTTACAAAAACATATTATTTTTTTACTTTCTCATTATAAATAGTGATCTTTTTTTCATATTGTATTATATCTATCAATTTTTTTCATATTGTATTATCCTTGTATTATATATATCTACTACTCAATTGCTTGTGAAAAAATATATACTATTCAATTTTTCCCTACTATTCGATCTTTCCAAAACAAATATCACATCAAAACTATAAATGTATCCAAATCTTATAGGGCAACCAGGAATGAAGTTATCAATAATGCGAGCTCTGTCCTATAAAGTAAAATTCTTAGACTTTTGATGGAACTTGTTGGCAAAGAATTCATAGGACGGAATTTTGGTTGATGCTCGAGTTGATAGCGTATCTTTGAAACTTAGAAGCATAAACGATAAATTAACGGAGGAGTTAATTTGTTCCACTTAACATGTACTTTAGGATCAATACTTTTTTTTAACTTAATGATAATATTTTCTGGCATAGTTAACGCAATATTTTAAGTATTGTTATTTGCTCATTTTGAGTCACTTATTATTTGCTAATTATCCAATTATCAGACTAATATTGGTCAAATATATGTTAGATTGGTTATAGAAAATTCTTTTAGGTAGTTTGTTTTAAGGATATTAATTCGATATCAACTCAATTTACTTGCTCTTCTCAGTGGAAGCAAACAAAATAAAATAAAATATAAGAAACTTATGGATAAAAAAATCTTGTAATTAATTGATAATAATTTATTTAAATCTCCAAGAATGTAAACCCGTGCAACTTACTTTAAAAATAAAAAAGTTACTATATAGAATAAATTATTAGTGAAAAAGCCATCAAACAATTAAGAATAAAACAACAAAAGAAATCTTACCTAGATCAAAATTATTTTCTCAATTATTTCAATTTTAACGTTTCACAAAAATTATAAAAATTAATATCTATTCAAAAATTAACATAAAAATTATAAACAAATTGTATACGTAATTAAATTCATTCAACTATATAATTACAAAAAAAATCATTTTTCAATGTTTGGAGAAAAGAAAATTGCACTTGAAGTACTCTGATGCATCTATAAGAAAAAAATAATCATTAGAATCAAAATCCTTTTCAATTGCTTTATCATTAATAAATAAGCTATTTATAATTGATATTTATGCAAAGCAGAGCTATTAAGGGACAAGCAGAGCACTTGCTTTTGCCAAAAGACCAGCGAAGCTCCGCCCCAAGTCACAAGGGCTGCTTTGTCGCAAAAAACGCAATACAAGGGTCTTCAAGAAAAAGAAGACACCTATTCTGTCTCTTTTTTTGGGAGTGGGATGAAATGGAGTTGTTTCGCTCCATAGGGGTCGTTTCACCCCACACACAACAAAAAAAAATTAAGTCAAACAATGGCGAAAATGTCTTTAAAAGGGTAGATGCACAACAACAACCCTTCCTACTCTAGTTGTTGCCTTGCGACCAATGCTCCTCGTCTCTGCTTTGCATTGCCATTTCAACCTTGCAATATCTCGCCCATTTCATTGGTGTTCGAGTGTGATTAAGTTTTTTTTTGGTTCGTTGTTTGAATCATTGGATTGTTGTTTTGAGTGATGAATGTTGATGGATTTAGGTTGATTTTTGGGCCCTTTAATCATGTTAAATGATTGTGCGATCAAGCGAGGTGCTTTCGGATGAGAAAAGATGAGTTTTTGGCATCCACGGACAAGGACACGGATAAGGTGTGTGACTGTGTCTTATTTTGCTTAAGACATGGTCATAGGTGCATGCCCGTGTCTTCCCTCTCTTGTCCGTGTCTTTCCAAAGTTGCCTTTAAAAGCCCCATTTGACCCTCCTTCGGCCTCAAACTCATTTTCGCCCTTCAAACCCGTCTTAACCTCTCAATCTCCATTTCTTTGCCTCTCTTTGGTGCATCTTGGTTCCTTGAGGTAAGAGTTTCTCTACTTAATTTCTCTTCAATTTTGTTGCTATTTTTGCTTGAGTTTTTGGTTGTTCTTGAAAGAATATGAAATGGGTTTAGTGAGTGCTAGATGTTCGAATTTTTGAGGTTGTTATGATGGATTTGAGTGGGATTTTGGTAGAACTATGTTGATAGGCCTTAGAAAAACAAGAAATCAAGGTGATTATGAAGAATTTATGGTGTTTTATGGAGGGTTAGGGTTATGGACGGATTTTGACAAAAAGATGGTGATTTGTGTGTTGTTTGTTGAAATGGGTGTTTGATTGGTGTTCTTAAGGATACTAGAAAGTGATTTGTATGATTGGAAATGGTCGGGATTGAGCGGAACGTAATTGGGTTATTTTTTGAAATATATTTTTTGTTACGTTTCAAATCTGTAATTTTTGTAAAGTTTGGCTTAGATTTGTAAATTCTAGAAAGTTGAGTCAAATTTGGAATTTCTGAAAGTTTAGGGCTAGTTTTGTGAATTCTAAGAGTTTGGGATTTTAATTGGAATTTTTGATGAGTTGAGGACTATTTTGTGATTTGACAAAAGTTCGGGGAACAAAGTGTAATTTTACACCGATGTATAATATTTGATTTATTATGTTAGGCTTTGGCTGAAAAGGGTTTTGGGCTTTTTTTCAAGTGTCTGAGTCTGTATATGCATGTCCATGTATTTCGGTACAACCACAATACCACATCTTGATTTGTTTATGATACATTTGTTTCAACTCTGTTACGTTTTGAGGTGGCTTGCCATCCGTGATCAGTGATTGGATTATTGGCACAACGTCTAGGTAGTTGATGACAGCTTCAGACACATAGGTCGTGTCTCCCAAATCCTATCTTTTTTTTGTGTTGGGATATGATTCTGAAAATGGATTAATATAAGGTTTAGCTAAATTGATAAACTGATTATGTAATAATATTCAGAAAAAGAATTCGGTTTCTGAAAAATAGTAGTTATTATACTACTCCTCTATTTATGATGTTTCTGAAAAACAAAAACATATATTATATGTTTTCACTCTGTTTTGATTTATGATATTTGTTACTGATTTTTGACCTCTGTTTCTGATTTCTAATAGAAAACTAAATTATGTTCTGCATGTGTATCTTTATGTTTTGATTCTGATCTGCATGCCTCTGCTTCTGATATGGGACGCCTAGCTACGAGGTACGTAGCCTTTAGTATATCAATGCTTTGTTAATGCCTAGCTACCAAGGGTGTTGGTAGCCATGTGTCCCGGCCCGACATATGATTTGATTTTAATTAGTGTCAAAGACCATGTTTATTATACATTTTAGATGTTGGCACAAACCACATCACCTTTGATTTTGGTGCTATATGAACACCTCTGTTTTTGTCTCATATTACGTATATTCTGATTTTGACTCTGATTATTATTATGTCTGTATGCATGCTATTTGCTTTGATTGCGAACGTTTTCAAAATGGTTTTGGAACGCTATTTTGTATTAGCGTGTATATATATGTATTCACTTATACCTGCATGTGGTATTTTTGAACTGTTTTCAAAAAAGTCTTTGTGAGGTACGTATGAGGCATTCTAAAGTGTCGTTTCTCACTGTGTTCTCACCTCCTTTCTTTTTTGTCTATTTTTTATTTTAATATTTCAGGTGAATCTTTTGATCTCGACGACTTTCCGACATCTAGATACTCAGTGAGGCGTCGTTTGATTTGATTGTGAGGTCGTTTTGGTCAAGCTCCTTCTTCTTTGTTTGAGAGCTCTACACTGATAGACTGTTGGATTATTGGGTACAACTTTGTATTTGATTTTTGGTTATATTATTATTATTATTATTATTATTATTTTATGATCACATTTGATATAGTAAACTATAATTTGTTTTATTGAAACTATTTTGACATATGTATGAAATGTTTTATTATAGATATAACTTGTTTTAATAAACATTTTTAAATGATTAAATTGGAATGTTTTTTTTTTTGATAAATGAGTGTTTAGGTAGCATTCTTGATATTTTAGGCTTGTGCGAGATAAGCCGGACACTCTTAGACGGTTCACCTCGTACGCCGGTCACGGTCCAAAAACGGGTCGTGACAAACCAACTCTTCGCTCTGCCGCTTGCTTGCCTCTGCTTTGTATCACCGTCCACAATCACAAACCAGGCCATGATCAATCTACTTGCGTTGCTTCAAGTCTTCAATTTTTGTTGTGTCTTATTTTTCCTTTTCATGAGTTAGGGTTAGAGATAGTTTTTGACATTGCTTTACTGTGTGTGAACAATCTTAACATTATAAATTAGGACGAAAACCGGCAAAAACTTTTTGAGTTGATGAAAGGAAAAATGTTTACGATGGGTGCAGCAAAAATGTCAGGGTTGGATATTTTTTTTGGTAAAAGTATTTGAAAATTTTAAATATGTTTCATAATTCTTATAAAAAATAAAAGACTACAAGAGTTTATATTGCACAGTAATAAAGTAGAATAATCTGTTGAAGAAAAACTCTAAAGGTGAATATTAGTGAAAGAAGCATTTTACATGAAAATCGAAATGGCAAAGTAATAGTCTACATCTAAGTTGGTGAAATCTTCATTTAAGTTTAAGTTGGTGACCAAAAGATGAATGAAAATATTAATATTACATACTTTTTACGTAGCCAAAATTCTGATTAAGCAGGTTATTTAACCCTTATTTATCCAAAAACCTGACTACGCCACTGTATTTATGTTTATACTTTTAAAATTCACAACATCCAAGCAATAACCATTAAGTTCCATCATTTGTGTCTTTTAATAATTAATATACATCATCAATTAATAATTGATAAGGTGATGAGTAGACATTTTAAATCCATAACATCCAAACAGAGAAATTCATACTTATTAATGATTTTACTAATTAGTTAATGTACATAAGTTCTTAACATATATTGTATAAACTCAAATTTCATAAAAAAAAAGTAATTGATAAAAAATTAGATGTCAACACATGAAATAAGTTAAAAAGAACAAAAAAGAAAAAAAAAAACTAAAAGAAGTGATAATAATATATAGCAATTTTAGGCCATGATCGTTAGTTTGTGAATAGGCCCAAATTTTCAAGATTGAATTTAGATTACGTTTGAATTTTTATATTAGTTAAATTAAAACAATATCATATATAATATTATAAAATATTTATTAATAGTCATTTTTAAAAATAATTTATCTTGATTTCCACAGATGACAAAAATGAAAGAAAATAAATAATATAATAAAAAACACATAATTCTAAAATTGATTACATTGTAATGGTGATGTAATTAATAGAAAATTTCTTATTAATTACATTATAAGATTGAGAGATAATCTCATTTGCTAGCTGGATAGATTTGAGAAAAAACTTTCAGGTGTAAACTAAACACAAAAGAATCAAATTTGAATTCCATTCTTCATCATAGTTATCAATAATCAGCATTCAAACTCCTTTTAAAAAAGGTTGTAAGAATAAAGAGTGAATTTATTTTAGATAGATTGATTGATTTGTTAGATTTTGAGAAGAAATTGTATTTGATAGACAATATAGATTTAAGTAGATTGAGATATATTAAAAAAATTTATATTTTTCTGTTTTAGCCCTAAAAAGTTGAATTAAATTTAATGTATACAAAAATAAAATCTTAATATTATTACTTAAAACTTAGGATTAGAATGGAAGTTTTGTCTTTTAGTTCAGCACTCAAACTTGTCTTTTTTTTAATTCCGAAAATCAAACTTGTCTAATATATATTTTAAATAAAATGTAATAACTAAAACAAACACACACAAAAAAAAACAAAAATAGTAGGCAAAAGGCAAAAAAAGCTATATTCCAATTTCCATCGTCATCCTCACTCCTCACATCAAAAGAATCAATACTCAAAAAAAGAAAAAAGGGGAAAGAATCAATACTCAAAAAAAGAAAAAAGGGGAAAGATCTTCAAAACAAAACAAAAACAACCACAAAATGGTTATCAGATGGAGCAAAAAAGAAAATAAAGTACTTCCCCAAACTTGTGTGCTGGGCCAAATCTGGCACTCCACGACTCCATCACTCTACCCTATAAATACAACCCACTTCTCACTTCACTCACAATTCCTTCAAACTCATCTCCTCATTTCGATCGTCAATTCACGCTAACACACACACACAGAATTGACAATGGATCAATTCAAAGGCCAGCCTCGCCTCCCCAAATTCGCCGCCCCTAAACGCTGCGACATCCGCCTCAAACCTGACCTCCACGGTTGCACCTTCGCCGGCTCCGTCGCCATCGACGTCGACGTCGTGTCCTTCGCCAATTTCATCGTTCTTAACGCCGCCGAACTCTCCGTCTCTTCCGTCTCATTCTCCTCCCCAAACTCCAAGGTACTCTCTTTCGAGATTGATTTAATTGGTACTTTGAAATGTGTGGATTAATGAGGATATGTGTTTGAATGTGATTGGGCGAGACAGGCCTGTAAGCCGGTGAAGGTGGAGCTGGTGGAAGCTGATGAGATTTTGGTGTTGGAGTTTGCGGAGCAGCTTCCGTTGGGGATTGGAGTTTTAGCTATTGATTTCGAAGGGATTTTGAATGACAAAATGAAAGGCTTTTATAGAAGGTGATGATCAAGTAATATAACGTGTTTCCGATGACTTACGATGATGGTTAGTTTAATCTTTTTCAGTTTTGACTAATTGGATACGTGGTTATGTGTCTAGTACTTATCAAATTAATGGTGAAAAGAAGAATATGGCAGTTACCCAGTTCGAGCCTGCTGATGCTAGGCGGTGTTTTCCATGTTGGGATGAGCCTGCTTGCAAGGTTTGTTTTTGCAATAGTGCTGATTTTTGAAGGTGCGTTGAAATGACAATCTGTCAGTGTGCTGATTTTTTTCATGGTGGTGTTTTGCAGGCTACATTCAAGATCACGCTGGATGTGCCGACAGAGCTCGTTGCTCTTTCCAATATGCCTGTTATTGAGGAGAAAGTAAATGGACCATTGAAGACAGTTTCTTACGAGGAAACACCTATTATGTCTACGTATTTGGTGGCAGTTGTTGTTGGCTTGTTTGATTACTTGGAAAATCATACTGCTGATGGTGTGGTTATGTTCTTATTTTGATCATAAATTGAGATAGTACAAGCTTTTGGCTTTCTGGTTTTCTTCCTGATGCTGTACATTTGCTAATTTGTAAAGGCATCAAAGTCCGTGTATATTGTCAAGTTGGCAAGGCAAATCAAGGGAAATTTGCACTTCATGTTGCTGTGAAGACACTCGAGTTATACAAAGAGTATGTCATGAAATTAGTAATGCATTCATCACAGCCAGTCTTCAGTATAATGAATAAATGTTTTCATTTTAATTTTAATGTCTTTTTTGTTGGGTATTTACCACAAATTGTGGGAGCTACAGGTATTTTGAAATGCCATACTCTCTTCCTAAGTTGGATATGATTGCTATACCTGACTTTGCTGCTGGGGCCATGGAGAATTATGGGTTGGTTACGTATCGTGAGACAGCTTTGTTCTACGATGAGCAGCATTCTGCTGCTGCTAATAAGCAAACGGTTAGCACATTTTTAAGTTTATTTTGGTTGTTGCCATTTGTGTTTGCTAAATGTGATGGGCACTTTAAGATGCTCAATTATTTCTTTGGGTTTCTGTATTAGGTTGCTAATGTTGTTGCACATGAACTGGCACATCAGTGGTTTGGTAACCTTGTAACTATGGAATGGTGGACACATTTGTGGCTAAATGAGGGTTTCGCAACATGGGTATGGTTCTTTCATTCTCACATATATTTTTCCATTTGTGGTGGCAAAGATGATTAACAATATGGTGAATAACACTTTATTTTCTTTTCAGGTGAGCTATCTAGCAACTGATCACCTGTTTCCACAATGGAAAATATGGACTCAGTTTCTTAACGAATCTACTGCGGGTCTTAGACTTGATGGTCTTGAAGAGTCCCACCCCATTGAGGTAAATGGAGATGGGTTAGATTGACTTTGTTTGTTTATATTTATTTATTTATTTCTGCTTTTTTGTAAACAAAATATGCTTTTTCTTGCATCCTTTATTCTCAGACAACAATTATTTTCAGGTAGAGATAAATCATGCTTCTGAGATTGATGAAATATTTGATGCTATAAGCTACAGGAAGGGTGCTTCTGTTATTCGGATGCTACAAAGTTATCTTGGAGCAGAAATCTTTCAGGTGGGTACTCCGGTATCATGTAAAATTGATTTATGATTTAGGCAACCTTATCCTTAAATCATCCAACACATCCAACATGCTTTTTATAGAATTTAAAAATAGAGTAAAATGAAAAGATTAGTATGTATCATTTATCATATCGACTTTCTGGGGCCAGTGTCAGTAGTTGCAGTGAAATTGTTTGACAGTGGCCTTTAATTATACATTTCCAATTAATTCTGTTCTAGATGTGGCAGTGAATGCATTAATGCTATCAACAATTTACTACGCAGTAGCATTTGAAAAAAGATTAATGCCCATATTTAAGCTTTATCTGAAACGATATATTCTTAGTGGTATTGTGGTAGAGCTCTTCTGAGGATTTATTTATGTTACTGTAATGTTTTCCTTTGGCAAAGAATTCTTAGACTGACTTTTACATCTGTTCTAAGTGGGAGTTGAGAAGTGCAATTTGTTTGCTTATTCAATAGACTATTTCTTGTTATGTGCTCTTTCTTTTTCCCCTAATATTTTTTATAGAATTTCTTTTTATTGTTGACTGACTTATGTTTTTTGTAAGCAATTTGACATTATTTA
This sequence comes from Flueggea neowawraea, assembly GCA_948243855.1. Lineage (NCBI taxonomy): Eukaryota > Viridiplantae > Streptophyta > Magnoliopsida > Malpighiales > Phyllanthaceae > Flueggea > Flueggea neowawraea. The sequence goes on along the minus strand of CAODLS011473211.1, from coordinate 565 downwards.
CGTTTGAATTGTTAATGCAACCAGAGGTCCCTTGCTTCATACATAAAAAGATATGCATGCTCAAACGCAAAGACGGAAGACCTATGGGCTGCCCTTGAGGAGGGATCTGGCGAACCTGTAAACAAGCTTATGAATTCTTGGACAAGGCAAAAAGGCTATCCTGTAGTTTCTGTCAAAGTAAAAGGCCAGAAATTTGAATTTGAACAGGTCCTTCTTCTGACATTGTATTTTACTATCAGATTATGCTGAAAGTTACATTTTCTTACAAATAAATATCTTATGGCAGTCACAATTCTTGTCAAGTGGTGCAAGTGGAGATGGACAATGGATTGTCCCAATAACTTTATGTAGTGGCTCATATGATGCACAAAAGAATTTCTTATTGCAAACAAAATCTGAAACTCATGACATTAAGAAATTGCTGGGCTCCAGCTTTTCAGAGACGAGAAATGCTTGGATAAAGATTAATGTGAATCAGACAGGCTTCTACCGAGTGAAATATGATGAAGACCTGGCAGCTAGACTGAGATTGGCAATAGAGAACAAGCACCTAACTGAAACGGAT
>CAODLS011473200.1:0-21809 GCA_948243855.1 Flueggea neowawraea | reverse complement strand
TTGATGAGTAGGATTGATGGAATGTATGCATACTCAAATGAATTGATAAAAGATTTTATCAATGTCATTTGTTATATCAATCCACTCGAGATCAAGAACCATGCTAAGTTATATAAGGTTGACATGTCACCATGCCTTATGCTTAGATGAGATATCGGGTGACAAAAGGACTATATATCAGACTGTGAAAGGTTAACTCGGATCACCAAAAACCACTAGATTTTGGGTTGCCATAATGTATTACTGATACCGCTTATGGACTTTGGGCCTAAAGTTTAGGACAAGGCCCATTACCAATTTCGAGTGGGCCTATAGGGTCACACACAAAGAACGAATTGGATTGATTACAAAATATTTTCTAATAGTGATGAATGAATTAGTAAGATGGTTAATTTGATTAATCAATAATAATTTAGGGTTTTATAATTTATGTGTTAAATAAGATTTAATACATAGTCCATTAATGTGATGGGCTTTCAATATGAATCAACTATTATCATAGGTTTAATTGTTTAATTATGTGTGACATAATTTGGCCTATGTATGAGACTTATGTTATGGTAATGTATCATATAATTAAAATTCCAACAACATTAAGAAACCCATCATGAAATTTAGCCAAACCCAATGAGATTAGGGCATGAGGAATTTCGGCACAAGCCTAAAAAATAGTAGGGAGAAATTCAGCCTTCTCTTCCTATTTTTAGGGATCACAATCCTGTAGAGTGAATAATCACACTAGAAGGGGGTTGAATAGTATGGTAATAGAAGCTTTAAATTTCTTATAGTGGTTCGGCCAACTCGATGCCTACATCCACTACCTAAGTATCACCACTTAGGATTTTCACTATCAATCTTCTCGAAGATTACAACTTCACTTTCTAGCTAATTGAGAACTCTTACAAGTTTCTTGATTCTGGTTCAAGAATAAAACCCAACCTAAGGATCTACCCTTGATCCCTCTCACAATCACTCTTTTTAAAAGTGTTTACAAACACTCACCAACAGATTACAAGCTAGTGATACAAACAAATGAAGAATGAAATTGAAGAACAAATACACTTGTATCAATAAACGAGAAATTCAATGCTTTGATGCTTGGCAGTTGTAAGAATTCAATGCCCAGATGTTTTGTTAGTTGTTTCTGGCCTCCCAAGCTTGTATTTATACTTATCTTTTGATTTCAGACCATTGTGGGGTGTAATGTAGCCGTTGTGGTATTAAATGAGGCGCATTTAATACACTGTCAGAGTCTTCTCATGTACGTGACACAAATCTCATGTACGTTACCTGACTTGATGTTCATCACACGTACGTGATAAGTACATACACGTACGTTGATCATAGCTTATCCCCAGTTCACGTATGTGAATAACATCTGACGTACGTGACTTCTATGTCTGAACCATCCATTAGCTTCTGTTTTCAGTTTGAAGCATTTGCGTGCTTGAAACTCAATCTCACGTACTTTAGTTAGATGTGACATACATGAATTTTTATGCTTGCGTATGTGAACGATCAACACTTGACCGTTGCTTCATCTGTTTGTCTCGATCCACGTGAAATTCAAACAAACATCCTCTGAACTGAAATCTTCTTCTTGTTTTGTATGTTTGACGTACGTGACTTATGATGTCACACGTACGTGTGGCTTCATGCCTTCAATTGATTCAAGACTTCAATTTTCTCGCTTTAATTCTGATCATATTTCATGTACTTTGGATACCTCTCACGTGCATGGCATTCTCTGACGTACGTGAACATTATCTAATGTATGTGTGATCACTTCTCTCAACTTCCATTAGCTTCTGTTTCAGTTCAAGGTCGAACTCACGTACTTGAGACTACATTGATGTACGTGACATGCACACAGGTACATGACTTTAGACACACGTACATGAACCTTCCTCAGGTCAAATCTGCAGTTTGTTCATCATCAAAACGTAGAGAAATCTCAATGTTGACCACCCTTGGTCCAACACCTATGCAAAATTGGTGCTACGTTTTTTATGTAGCTAATCATATTATTAACCGGCACTGAACTACATTTCTTAATTTTAGTTAACCATATTATCATAATCTCAATTTTTTTGGCAGACTCTATTATACTTGGTTGCATCCATACATAAATAATAAACTTGACCCTCGTCCTAAGCATTGTTTCTTTCTTGGATATAGTTCATAATAGTTTTTAGTGCCTACATTTAGAAACCAAGAAACTTTTTGTTTCCCCTTATGTTTTATTTGACAAAAAAATGTTCCCTTTGCAGCTCGACGTAACCAACATCTGATGCCTGAGCCACATCTTTGGTTCACTCCACCATTATATTTCCAAGATTGCCTTGAACGCCACACCAAGCTTGATCGGCTCCTTGCAAGCGCACGAGTGTCGATGTAGTTTTACTTTGGAAGTATCCTTAGAGTTATCGAATTGAAGGGAATGAGTACTAATAGTGATCAATTCCTAAAAAAAAGCAATAAAACACATGATTATATTTTTTGTAATAATGCATTATTAACAAAGTCAATAAATTAGAAATGAAATGAGATAAAAAAATAATGATAAAGTGTTAGGACTTTCAAGATTTCAACTAGGATTCCAATTTGCTATATTAATGAATGGGATTTTCAGACTGAGTGTACTCTCCATTAAACTAGCCTAAACTCTCTTCCAAGTTCATTTAGCAATACCTACATTTACTATGAGGGTCTTTTCGGTCTCACCTAACTAAACTAGGTTTATTAAGTATATGGGAAATTTCATCGAACACTTCACATGCATAGAATATGTATATCCTAAATCATGCAAGTTTAATGCTTGTAGACCTCACATAGTCTTCATCTCTTGATCCATCAACTAGGTTTATCAAAACTATTATCATGGTGATCAAGCATAACCATAGTCATACAAAACAAGTCACTAAATTAAATCCAAGGGCAAACATTCAAATATGGAATAAAAGGCATAATAACCATTAAGAAATTTTCAAATATTGAACATAAAACACAATACCCATTCATAATAATGGCAAATAGTCATCAATAGTTTACATCTCTAAGTCCTAATAAGAAATCTAAGCTACCACGACAATGAAAAACAAAATAAAGCAATAAAAACTAAATGAGACATATTAACGAAGGGTAGAACTCACCCTCAAAAGCTAACTCAATGGGAAGGTGCCCATACATATATAAGGCTCAAGTCAACCCAATACACAAATGATGTGGGATCTACCACAATCCCATATTGCATCAGTGCCATCCCCTGCAAGCCTGCACATCCTCTAAAAGCATGTCAGGCTGTGGGCACACTGGAGCCCACTGTGCAACCCACATACTAGTAACCCCCAGGCCAAACTCTAATACCAAATAATGAAGGGTAGAACTCACCCCCAAAAGCTAGATTAAGATGTGAGGGTATACATATATAAGGCCCAAGTCAACCCAATACATAGCCGATATGGGATCTGCCGCAGTCCCACGCTACATCACATAGTCACCAAATACAAATGGGAAAAAATAGAGGAAGATTTAATGTGGAGAATGCCTCCTTAAGTTGCCTTAAATGAGATCTCTAATCTTCAAGCTCTCCCTTCTTTTTGCCTCAAACACTAAACTAACGTTCTATCTAAAGATAAAATAAAAAGAACGATTTTAAGTGTGTAGAGAATGTTCTTTCAAAGGAAAATAAGAGGGGTATTTATAGCCCTCACATGCCCTCAAAAGCCTTCCTAAAATTTTCCAAAAATGCCTTTCAAATGTGCCTTTGGTACCCACCTTTTTGACCACATACGCCGCCTCTCTCTCCTCATTCTGGAGAGGCCACATGTGTGGCAATTAGGGGCATGACCAAGTCCCCTTATTGGTTTGAAAACTTGTGCCTTGTGTGCCACAATTGTGGAGGTGGTGTTTGATCGTAGTCGTTTGGCCACAGCCGTGTCATCCAAGTGCATGACTGTGGCCATCCTCTGGCTTGCCATCTTATGTCATTTTTTTGGGCATTAGGAAGCCACGGTTTTGGCCATGACCGTGGCCTAGAGTGTGGTGACAAAAATTTCTCCCTTTGACCTAAATTTTCTCACACTTTCTTCCATTGATCTTGCAACTATAAAAACATCTTTTTCATGCTTTTTTCATCACTTTTCATCTACATTCCATGCATCCGCATTCACCCTACATAATACACGAAAGTCATATAAATTTGTGGATGATTAAGTACATTTAGGGCCAAAAAGCTATTTATTTATGCTTGAATAACCATGTAAATTGATGATACATCAAGCTCCCAACACTTGCGTATTTACTTGTCCCCAAGAAAACCAATTCTAGTCCTGGGGAGAAGAATACAATTTAAATCAAAGAGACAAGAGAATTCTTATACTATGCAAATAAAATGATCAAGAGAGGAATATAGTTCTAATCATCATTTACAAAAAGCAAACGTTAACATTAATAATTGTCAATTTCAAAGGTTCATCCATCAAATTCCCTAGGCCATTGGTATCTCTAAAGCTTAACTCCCTTATTTTTAAGTGATAACATGATTTTCCTTTTATTCTAGAGTAAACTCGACATCATTCATTCATTTTTCATTCGTTAGTGCTTTCTTTCACATTTTCTTTCATTAAATTTTCCTTTTTATCACTTCTCTCTTATTTTGGATGCTACAAACATGTTAGTGAATTAAGAGTCCATGTGATTACACTTATTACATCACTCCAAAGGTACTTATCATTTCCACTTTGGAGTTGGGATCCCATGAGCTTATCCTTATTTAGGTTAACCTTAAAAAAGAGAAGCTTAGCTTTTTCACACATTCAAAATAAGCACCTTTCATTTAAATAACAACCAAGTCTACTCTAAAAGTTTTCAAACACAATTTAATCATTTAAGCATATTTGCTTAAAAGTAACTTAGCAACAAGCTTGCAAACCTCTTTTATGCCACCACTATTGGTCTAAATTTGTTTATAGACAACCTCTAAACCTTGCAACCTAAAAATGTCAATTTAAGATTCAAGTAACTAACAAATAGCATCAATTTCTCAATTAATCATGTTAAAGGCATACCAACACACTACAAAATTCCTCCAAACAATTCAATTTAAATTTATTCTTGTCAAGTTTGATGCATTCTAAAAAAATTTTTACGCACAATTCAAGAAAAAATTTCAAGTATTTTGAAGCAAAATCAACACATCAACACACAAGCAAAGATCGTATGAGCAATTAATCGCTAAGCAATCAACAAACCCCTCATGCACACTTATTTTGAACATTGTCCCCAATGTTCGACAAAATAAGGCCAGATTATTCTTAACAAGAGTAATGACCACGGGGACAAGTCCAAATTTCACATTAAGCAATGAAAATAAAGAAGGATAAGGTTAAGAATCCTTTTGTATTTTATGTTTTGCTTGCTTTTTCTTTTTTCCTTGATTGCACAACTCTAATTTTAGACATGAGACAAGAAAAGTTAGTAGAAATAATTATATAGGCATGATATTGTGCATATGAGTATGAAGGCATAAAGCTCACTCCTACTTGCTTTATTTAATGCAAACTCAAAAGAAAAGTGCATGAAGTAAAAGATAACTATCACGACCCGTTTCCGACCATGCGAGGCGAACCGTCTATGGAAGGCCAACTCATCTCAAACAAGCCATGGATTACAGAAACAAATACCTAAATACTACTTATTGGCCGACTTGTTGGTCATATTAAAACAGTTTAACAAAAAGTAAGTTTTTTGAAATAATATCCTCGAATATTAATATATCAAATCACTGAATAATTCAAAACATTTTAACTAATATAAATATCAGAAATAGATCCATAATCCTCTATTCGGTGTGGAGCATATAACATAACAAAACTTGGGCCCGAACAATATAGCACTCACTACTGACAAGGTACCTCACTGAGGGCAGAAGATTGAGCGACCGCTATCAAGAATACCTAAGAGATGAAGTAAAAAGAAACAAGGAAAAAGACAGGAGTAAGAACCTAACGAGGGATAACACTCCATAGCGGCTCCAGAGCTTACAGAAAACTGTTTTGAAAACAGTTCAAAATATATCACATGCAGATATAAGAGTATGTAAGTATACACACTATATATAGAATAATAATGTTTTTGAAAACCATTTCAAAATCCTTCGCAAACAAGGCAGACAACAGAAAAATAACCCGAATTAATTACGTAAAAATATTTAATTTTCAAAAATTGAAATAGCCAAATATTTTTCTTTCAAAATATTTGTCGAAAATTACCTTTATTTTCAGAAAAGTATTTTCAGAGAAGAGTACTAAAAGTTTAACAAGACTATAGGTCATATCTATTTTCCCAAAATATTCACAAAGGATAATATTTTCCCAAAATATTTCCAAAGAAAAATTCCAAAATATTTTCAGAGATAAATTTCAATATATTCTCATAGGACTAGATCAAACATCTAGAGTCATCCAGACTCGATAATAGCTACTTAGGTAAGGATTAGTCACTTAGACACCATGATATAGCCATTAAGACGAGTATAAGCCACTTAGGCACAGAGTATAATCACTTAGGCAAATGATACGACACTAGTGTATCAAAGCTACGCTACCCCGTAGCTGGGTGTCCCAAATCAAAATGCTTTGCCAAAAAACATACTGAAATATTTATAAAACAATATTCAAATAGGTAGCATACATAACAGACAAATTATTTACCAAAATATATCAAACGTCCAGACAAAATATTTATTACAAAATACACCATGGCTTGTGTACTTTCAAAGGCAAATAAGAGAAGTATTTATAACCTTCAAATGCCCTCAAAACCCTTTATAAAATTCTGTCAAAAATGCCATCCAAATATACCTTTGGTCCCCAAATTTTTGTCCACATCCGCCACCTCGCTCTCCTCATTTTGGAGGGGCCACAACTGTGTCCTTCGAGGGCCATGACCATGGCCTCTTTCTGCTTTGAAAACTTGGCATGGCTTGTGTGCCATGGCCGTAGAGGTGGTGCCTATAACCATGGAAAGCAAATTGTGGCCTTTTGGCCACGGTTTGTTTTCCTTTTGGCCATGGCTATGGCCTCCAAGGCCATAACTGTGGCCCTTCTCTGGCTTGCCATATTGTGTCAATTTTTTTGGGCAATAGGAGGCCATGGTCATGGACCATGACCTAGGATGTGGCGACAAAAATTTCTCTTTTGAGCTGATTTTTCTTATGGTTTCTTCCATTGTTCTTGCAACCTTAAAAATATTTTTATGTCTTTTTCATCACTTTTCATCCACATTCCATGCATCCACATCCATCCTACACAATACACGAAAATCATATAAATTTGTGGACGGTTCAGTCCACTTACGGGCAAAATGCTATCTATTTATGTTTGAATAACCTTGTAAATTTACCATACATCATAGCCACTCCCATTTTCCCAGCTTTACCTGTACCAGGTCTTTCAAAAATGGAACCCAACAACATTCCCCCAACATAACCAGCCCTGACAGAACCCATCTCACCTTCCATCACTCAAACACAAACTAAAGAGACACCTACTCAACCCGCTCACAACCCAGCACCAAACCCCACTTCTCATGGCATTAATCTTATGGTTGATATCACTTATACAATCACAAATTGATGTATGATAAATTTACATATTAAATCAAGAAACTATGTCTACCATTTTTACTCTACATGTACTTAATTATTGGTGAATTTAATACTTTATGTGCTTTATGTAGGGTAATTGTAGATGCATGGAATATGAAAGAAAAGTGATGAAAAAAGCATGTAAAAGGAAGTTTAAAGAAGAGTTAGATTGATTGAGAAACTGGGAGAAAGATGGGTTTCAGAAGGGTCATGGTAGTCACCATACCCTGTCGCCATGGCCATGGTAGTCACCATACCCTATCGCCATGGCCATGGTGAGACCACTTTCCCGCGCCACAACCAAGGCCACAAACACGGTCATGGCCATGGCCAATTTCTGACCAAAGCCATAGATGTGACCGCCACCACCACGACCGTGGTAAGAAACAGTAAAAGGCCACATCCATGGCCTCCACGCACTATAACTGTGGCTGAAGCAGAGCAAGAAGAATACTTAATGATGTGGCGAAGGGCAATTTCAAAAAGTGAACCTAGGTTTTTTTGATTTATATCTACACTATAAATACCCTTTGGAGACTCATTTAAGGAATCTTTTACAAATCTTTTAGACATTCTCCACCAAAGAACAATCAAGTTTCAAAAGGAGAGAGGAAGATCTAAAGAGAGAAGGGGGTTGTCTTGAAGGAAACTTGGAGAGAAGCCCACATCATCAATCAATCTTCCATCTCTTCATCTATTGTTTGGCGACAATGTTCTATTTTACTTTTTATTGTTCTATTTTTTTATTATGTTAGCTTGATTTAATAGGTTAGGACATTGAGATGTAGATTGTTAAAGAATTATTGCTTAGAAATGAGTGGGTTTTGTGCTTTATTAGTTATATCTATAGTTGCTTGAATTTTTGTAGTTGAATGATATATTTTATATTGTTGATGACTATGAATGGCCCCCATAATTGTCATTATTTAGCAATCCTAATAGTAGGATCGAAAGATGAATATTAGGAGAGGTTATATGCATTTATGTTGTGTGATTTAGGATAAAAATATACCTTGCACACAATGTGTTCGATGAAATGTCCGAAACATTTAAAGGGCTCAATTTATTTAAGTTCAACCGATGGATTATCCTACTAAATGTGAGTCCTACCTTTACTAACCCGAAAGAGCATTTAGGTAATTTTTGAGACGAGAACACCCCACATAGGTTAACCCCATTAATTTATTAAGTAGGAAGGAATTAGCAATCGAACCTCAATTGTCCTATCTAATCTCATATATTTGAATCTATTTACACTTGTTCTTGTTTGTTTTATTAAATTCGTGTTGCTTAATTAAAAAAATAAAAAAAAAATCACGAATTTTATTGCTTTTTATTTGCTATTATATCACATCTAGTACTCATAATTGTAGATTCGATACTCTAAGAATATTCCGAAAATTAAAACTATACCGAGAATCATGCTCTTACTATAGAGTCAATCACAAACTCAACCACTCTGGCACCTGTGACACGTACATATGGGATGGTGACAAGTGCCTGAGCTAGCAATAGAAAGCCGAAATAATTTTCTACAATTACAGTTGATGAAACCCTACATGTTTCACCCAAGCCAACAAAAATCCACATTGTGCTATGCAGTGGATGAGGAATACACTTCTCTCCTCCGGAATGGCACTGGGTACTTGTTCCTCCTGAACGAGCACCAAATATTGTTGAATGTAAATGGTTTTACCGTATTAAATGGAACCCGGATGGCTCTATTGCATGCTTCAAAGAAAGACTTATCGCAAAGGGATTCCACCAACGACTGAGCATCAATTTCAAAGAGACGTTTACCCCCGTCGTAAAGCTAGCCACATTACGACTTATACTCTGTATCGTTGTCTCGCAAGGATGCACCGTCCAATAATTATCTGTGTCAAACACATTTACACATGGCATGCTTACAGAGGAAGTCCATGTGACCTAACCACTGGGCTTTGTTGACCGGAACCATCCGAATCATGTTTGTCTTTTGAAGAAGTCCGTATATGATTTGAAATAAGCCCCTTGGGCTTGGTTTAGATGTCTTAGAGAAGCTTTGTTGTAGTTTGGTTTTCCAGGATCAAACACTGAGCAATTTCTCTTTATCTATAACAAGGATGGGATAAGGCCTATTTTTTAGTCTATATTGATGATATTCTACTCACTGCCCTTCGATAAATTTAAATTTGAGGTGATCTCTTATTTGGAATCCAATTTTGCTGTCAAAACATTTAGTACATTGCATTATTTCCTTAGTTTGGAAGCTCTTAGAAATTCCAATGGTGTTTTGCTCACTCAAACAAAATACATAAATGGTCTTCTATCCAGGCAAATATGTTGAAAGCCAACTTGGTCTTCATACCAAATGACATGAGCTCAAACACCCATACTACTGCAATGACAGAACCGGTTGCCTTATACTGACAATTAGTAGGAAGCCTACTATCACATCCACTCCATCAGAATAGGAGACCAATTATCTGATTATTATCCTGCCACATGATTTTGTGTAACTAAATCATTCCATCTGTAACTGTCCAACTACTGCTTGAATTTTAACTATATTAACTCTATTTTCAACTGTTGCATAACCAAACTGAAATATTGCTTTGATAATCCTAAACTACCAATTAAGGATAGTTTATATTGATCATTAATAATTACAGCATAGTATCAAAGCTTGCGAAACTCATCTCTATGACAATAACTAGTTGGTCACAGACTCAAATACACCAGCAAATCATTCTCAAGGTTTCTTACCATTGGCCTAACCTATTCTAAAAATGATATTTGAAGCATGCTGGAAACAACTTTAATATGATAATCTATGGAGGAGAAGGGGAGGTGAGTATATCGACTGGTGAGTGGCTAAATATACATCAAAGGGGGAGGCAAGAAATGGGTTAGAATAATACCATATAAATAAAACTGCAAGTACTTATTAATTAGCTCATTTCCATTTCATATTCTCAAAGCATATAATAATCTTAATTTAGCTTAACTGATATAATTATAGTAATGATCTTATTCACCAATATCCAATATCATAAGTAATGGCCCAACATACTGAAACGATCACACAGCTATCTGAGTGCGTGAATGATAGGCTAAATAACTGTCGGCATTCAAGGGAAATAAAACTGGTAACCTTGTGGCCCATCAAATAGTACCTCGGCACCACAAAGGCGAAAAGTTAGCAACCTTATGGCTAAAGCAATACCTGGCACTATAAGGGCAATTGCTCACAAGTTGTGCAACTGCTAGTGGAATCCCCCTGGATTCATATATCATCAATCTCATAATTTTATATAGTTGGGATCCCTTTTATCTATATCTCATCCATCAATTCCTACTAAGCGCATATGTGAGTATTGTAGTTCACGTGCTTCAACGAATACGCTTAGCTAGTTCACAACACAATACACTACAAGTGTATGATCAACAAAACAGTCTCACTGATGACTCAATCTTTCATAGCTGATTCAATTTATTTAAGTTGGTTATGGTAGTTTATAGGTGAATGATATAATCGTCCAATTACTAATTCCTTAATCTCATTATTCACAATTTATCTATTGTATGCTATGTATGGATGTAATGTTGAAAATCAATTTATGCATGCTCAATAATCACACACAGCTGAAAATACTTATGCTGCTCCTTGTTTCTAAGAAAATAAACATTTCTGAAACCGATGAACTTTTCCAGAAAACCATACATACATATACTTTTGAACTACCTAAAATGTATATTTATCTACTCACATGGGCGAATGTCCTACTTACTGGACACAACCTGCTAGCTGGAATATTGCCAATTCCTCGAACCTACGCACAAAACTTAATCCTAATGAAGGAATCAAAATATAATTATAAGAATATGAATTGTCTCCGGAATTTAGACTCATTGTCGTAAAAATTATGGAGCATGTCAATGATAAAAGTTATAACTCAATCAACAGTATTTCTATGAAAAATATAGAAATACGTCCGAAACTAGTCCACCCAAAATTAAAGCTACAACTCCAAAACCTTTCTAACCATCATCTTTATTTTCCATATTTAATCCCCTAACATTAAGAGCCATGCAAGTTAAATCATCCATTATTCACCACTTATTCTTCCATTCCTAACTTATCACTTCACATATTAACTTATCACTAAATTTTTTTTCCATAATTCAACTATAAAATAAAACCCATAACTAAAATCATCGAAAATTACCTGAAATCATGAAGAATAGCTACTGATTTGTAGAGAACTTGAAGGAGAACCATCTATGGTGGCCATTCCTCAAACTCCACCTTTATCTTCTTGGAAACTCCAAGTTTCATCTCGGATTATCCCAAAACTCGTCAGAATCAAGTAGCTTTTCTTCATAAGATGTGAATATCAAATGAAAGTAGTGCTTACAAGGATTACAACGCACTTTTCGGATTCAAACTGGGACAACTAAAGCTGCCAGAATGTTGATTTTAAGATTTCTCTCTCTAAAACTCTTCCTCTCAACTCTAAAAGACTTCACTCTTCTCTTTTTCTCTCTCTTCTGAAGTGACGACCCAATCTCCTTTATTTTAATATTTTCTTCCTTTTCCAGATTTTACTTTGTCTTTCTTCCTCCTCTTCCAATTCTATGCTCGCTCTTAGTCTTGTTTACATCTCCACCGTCTCCACCGCTCTTCTACTTTTACTTTCATTTTAGCACCATGAAAATTAATTTTAACTACTCTTATCATTCACTCAAAATTAAAATAATTATGACCCTTAATTATGAAGGAAAATTGGCGATGTTACACTTGCAATATCCTGGTCTCACTAGAAATATCCTTTGCTGTCAACAAAATGTCTCAGTACATGCACAACCTGTTGCCACAAAACTGAAAGATGGTGAAAAGAATACTACTGTATTTGCGGGCACTAAACACCACGGTCTTTACATATGTCGCTCGCTTCACTGACATGAATATATCCGCTTATAAGGATGTTGCTTGGATTTGTCTTGAAGACGGAAAATCCACAACGGGTTATGTCATTTTCATTGGCCACAGTCTTGTTTCTTGGAGTTCTCGTAAGCAGCAGGTTTTATCACGCTCATCCACCGAGGAACAATATCGAGCACTTGCCGCAACCACTAATGAAGTCTTGTGGTTGAGTTCACTATTGAAGAAAATTGGTTATCCACCACTGGCAGCACTGAAGTTGTGCTGTGACAACATAGGTGCAACATATCTCACGGAAAATCCAATTTTCCACACACGTTCTCTCCACCTTGAAATTGAGTTTCACTTTGTCCGTGACTTAGCTCCAAAAAAATGTTGCAAGTCTGCTATATTTCCGCAGAAGACCACTTACAAAGGCGAAATTTCTGCTGTCAAGACAAGCTAACTATATGTTCCTCTTCCATTAGTTTGAAGAGGAGTGATAAGGATACGCCCGCCACTTCTTACTCATCTGTATCTACTGCAGCAAACAGATAGCTAGGTCACACTATATCTAGTTGACATTGTGGACAACTCTATCCTATGTTGTAAAAGTCATGCACAAATACTTCCACATACAATGAATGCAACTCATTCTGAGCCTTGCATCTTTAGGCAAAAGATCACTTAAAAAAAAAATGTAGCAACACTCTTGCGATTCTAGTAACAACCTGAATAAACGTAAATAACACACTTGCAGTTCTAGTAACAACCTGGAAAATATTAAACATACAAGAAAAGAGAAGCAGTTCTGATGCTTGAAGGTTTCTTATCAAGTTCCCACGAATATTTCTCAAGAACTAATTACAACTAAGAACGCGAAGCACCGTGTGTGATTCTTCGAACAATATGACAAATTAGTAGATGGAATATGACCGATGTTTTATACCATTATTTATTTTGTATATTATTCATTATATTCGTGAAATCTTTTTGAAAGGTTAGTGCTCATTTATCCATATCTAATTGCATAATGTGGATTGAATATGCCGACACCGAACATTCTGTTCCCACAAACGATGGTGCAATTATTTTTTTGACTGCATTATTGGAAGAAAAGGCTTCAATCTTTCCACTGCTTTTCTAATGGAAACATATTCTCCTAGTGAGATAACAAATTTGCTGAAATACATTCGTATCAATTAATTTTAGGTAAGGATAAACATTTAGGTATTAAGAGTATTAACATTAAATTTCTTATAAATATTTGGTCTCTACATAAGTTATTATGGTTAGAGGTTAACCCTGATAGCAGAATGCATATGATGCTAATTATACGTAAAGAAAAACATAAAATGTTAATGAGGGCACCTAATTAACAGTAAAGGAAACCCTATGGCATTATCAGATAGAAAATTTTGTTAATTGAAGATCTACCGCGAAGAAGGATCAAGGAAAAATCATTAGCAGAAACTGATAGAAAAAAATAACTTAAAATAAGATGGTTAGGCTATGTTTAGTTTAAAAAATAGTTTTTTTTGTTTTCTATTTTATTATTTTCTATTTTCTAAAAATTAAAAATATTATAAAAAATGTTTGTTAATCAAAAATTTTTTTAACAAATTTTTCATTTTTCCATCTCTATTTTTTAATTTTCCATAAAATAATGAAAAATTTTCTCCACTAAACAGCCCATTAATTTCCTAATCGGAACAAATGTTTAATCGTATTATTATTGGTTTTTCATATGACCAATATGTATAGAGCTTTAAATTAACTGGAAAACAAAGAACCAAAAAGCATTTATCCCCCAACAAAAAAAGCTACAAATTTTATCCCACAAAATAAAAAGCTATTTCTATAATATGAAGAAACAAAGTGCATATCTATGATCAGTATGTGCAAATAATATATCGAAGAAAAAAAAAATTAAGGCATGTGTTAGAAGTATTACTGATGAGACTCTAGAAGGATGGCAGATATACCAAACTCTTGAAGGAAAGCAAATGCAAAGCATCTTCCACTGCACAAGTTCGTATCACTATTAGGTCAATATTCTGTCTTCCTTCTTACACCAGCGTGCTGAACCAAAAAATAAATCTGATGATTTCACAGTAGGTTAACAAAACTTACAAACATTTATGCAATCTTCAACTTGACAATTTGGGATATGGAAAATTTAGAGAAATTATGCTTAATCAATATCGCAACAAGATTTTATTGTCCTCTAAGCAATAGAAAAAACTGTTGAAGAAGAGAGGGGCTGAATTTGGTGATGACGGAAGAATAGAGAGCACAAAGGATTGTGATGCAGTAATCTGCAGTGCCATCATCTGTGCTCTCTATCTTCTGTCAACAACATATCACCAGTGTCTCCTCGAATGCAAGTTAATGATTATGTATCTCTAAAGTTATAAAAAAGAGAGAGAGAAAATTAATTCCCAGAAATCACTGTGGCATAGAAAGAAAGAGAAGGGAAGGGAAGAAGTGTTGTTTTCAGTTCTTGTGTCCATATTGTCTATCAAGCATCTCTATTTATAGATGAAACTGTACTACATTCCAAATAGGCCCTTCTCCGCATTATGAATAGTACTTATAACTTTTTCTTTTTTTTTTTGTTTTTTTCACACGTGAGATGGTTTGTTGGCAGGAATCTCATATTGATTAAGAGTCGTTATTATGAGTAATTTATAAACCAATGGTAATCCTCCTCGCAAGCTATCTTCTCCTTTTCTATAAGTCCATGAAGTTATATTCCAATAGATCTCAAGGATTTAGAAAAATCTTGGCAGGATCATTTACATGAAATGCTTAAAAACCTTCAGAAGTAGACTACTAAATATATTATAACTTATCAAAAACCTAGAATACAAAATGACCATGTCGTCCTAATCTAGAATACTGAGAATGAAAATTATGTGGCATGCAACACTTCATTCTTAATGTTGCGTTCTAATGTTGAAACTGCGTTTTCTTGAGCACTATCAGGCACTATTCCCAATTAAGATTTAGTGTTCCCCGTCGGCAAAGCTTTCATACGCATCTCGTGGACCTCCTTCCGAATCTTCTTTATTGCTGTAGAGGAAGCCAAAATATGATACCAATTTGCTATAATGGAATCAATCTCAATCTCCTCTACAAACTATCTTCTTCTGGGTGAAGTTAGAACAAATTTTTAAGATGTTATCAATAGTTTGCGTGGTGGAAGATGAAAGAAGTTGAAAGATTTTTTTGCCTAGAAAAGAGAAGTCGAATATAAATTAAGCATATCTCCTGCGTACTTTAATCACGTTTTGTTGAAGTAGCTTGTTTATTGAAGTGAGCTACGAATGCTTTGTGGCCGAGGTGGCACAAAGTCTAAGAGTTTACTATCAACATTTTTAATCCAATGCGGTTGAGATAACAAATAAGATAATCAATTATTGTAGGACAGTTCATGAATTCAAATATCATCAACGACAACTATCAAAATAAATTATTGTAATAGTATTGGATATATAATGAGAGTCAGTGAAAATAATTATAACTTGCCTCTATTTATCTCTAATTTTTTTTTAAAAAAAGATTCAATGACTAAAGTTAGAAAGCAATGCCGCATGTTGTGGCGAAAAAGCAACCATTTCCACAGCATTTAGATTAGCTCATTTAGCTTAAAAGTTCGTAGTTTCTAATATTTGCACCTTTTTTTTTTGCTGTGGATTCTAAATTAGGCTGAGTTCCATATGATCTTAATTCTTAATGCTCTTTGAATTCTAAAATTCAGTAATGAAATCGAGAACTTCAGGTTATATTATTAATGATCTTATTTTTTTTTTTAAGATTACAGTTGTATAATTACCTCCTCCTTTGCGGATAATATATTAGAAAAGAAAAATCGAATTATATTTTTCTTTAATTCTAATTTTAACACTGGTTTTGAAAAAAAATCGATTATAGAGAGGTAGCATTATCCCATGTTTCCTTCATGTATACAAAGAATTTTTATCTATAAGTGCATGCTAGCAAATAATAGAACTTGTAGAGAATATATAATATATAGAAACACAGGAAAAATACGAAGGTTTTAAAATAAAAAAATATACATAAGAGAGAGAATTTACTTTGACTAAATAAATGTTTAAAATCTTTTAAATATGGTGTTGAGATTGAAGTAAAATTTTCTTGAAGAATTGTTGAGCCATGTTGATGTTTTATGAAGCAAGTCAAAATGGGACGAATTGGAGACGAAAAGGAGTTTTTTAGGCCGAACAGTGTAGGACACAGCCTGGGACACTGCCGTGTCCCAGACCGTGTCACAAAAAAAGTTGACACACGGCCGTGTTTCAGACCGTGTAAGGTCCAGTTTTGGGCAGTTCTGCCGGAAGATGAGAGATTCCAGTCGTGTCTTGACTACTTTCAAACGTGTCACCTCTCTCTTGCCCGTGTCTTGAGTTTATGACTGGTTTGAGTGTTATTTTAGGGTTTTTCTAGTCTATTTGGGTTGTATTCCTTGTGAACATAGATAAGGTGGCTTGGGAACGTCTTGGGAAATCTTTGAATGGCGTTGTAAGCTTTGCAGCTTGTTTTGACTCAGAAATAATAAAATTACTAGCTCTTTGGCCTTGGACGAAGATCGAATTGATCGAACCACATAAATCTTGTGTTCTTGTGTGATTGTTCTTGTTTAATTCCACGTTCTTCTATCACCTATTTTCCTAATGGTTCGGTTGGGATGTGGATAAGGACAAGTATGGTGTGGTGGTAGTTTGGGATGAGTGTGGTAATGTGGTGAAGAGCTATATTGACTGATGTAGCTCGGATCTACTGTGTGAATGATCAAATAAAGCTCTTAGACAGAAGGTGTAGTCATAGGTGAAGCTATTGGTGACATCGTGGTGATGGTTGGGCCTGAGGACGATGAAGAGTTGTGTTGACTGGTAAAACCCTTGTCTAGTATGAGCAGTGGGGCTAGTTCATAGATGGATGGAGTCATGGAAAGTGCTCTTGGGTTAAATTCCACATTAGTACTCAAGGAGGCCCAAGAAAAGTTCGCAATACTTGGAGTGGTTCTATTGGTGGGGGAGTAGACCTAAGTCCGATGTGGAAGAGATTAACACTTGAAGGGGGATTGTTAAGAAAGCAAGTGTGAATAGTTAAGAGTTTCACATCAAAGAGGCGTGGTGTGTGTGAAGGACATATAAGTGGTGTTGGCCCACAACCCATTGCCTTAAGGTTTTGGGTAAAGAAGTGATGTTAGGCCCACTTGTGTGCAACTTCACTAGGGCCCACGTGCGAGACAGATCACCCCAAGGCTCCTCGAGTCCAACAAGTGGTATTAGAGCCACAAAAATTTGCTCAGAAACTCTTGGATTCGATTTTGCAGAAAGAAGATGTCTTCATACAAATTCGAGATTGAGAAATTCAATGGATCGAATGATTTCATACTGTGGAAGCTGAAGATGAAACGATTCTGGTTTAGCAGAAGTGTGAGTGGGCATTAGAAGGTGTAGAGAAATTACTGAGAGAACTGACAGTGGTGCATAAAGCTGAGATTGTGAAGAGGGTGCAATTCTATTAAGTATGGCGAATGAAGTCTTCAGGGAGGTAGCTGATGAAACTACTGCAGCTTGAGAGTATGTATCAGAAAAAGTCTCTGACGAACAAGCTTTATTAGAAAAGGCAGCTGCATACCTTAAAGATGATAGAAGGGATGCAGGTAAAACAACATCTTGATAAAGTTAATAAGATTATATTAGATTTGAAAGGTATTGATATGGAACTCGAGGAAGAGGATCAAGCTATGTTTCTGTTATATTCTTTGCCTGACTCATATGAGAGTTTTGTTAATACTATAATGTATGGTAGAGATAAAATCTTGATTAATGATGTTAAGGATGCTCTGTTGTCTAAAGAACTGAAGAGAAAAAGTTCAAGTTCTGGTGGAGACAGTGTGGAGTCTGGGTTAACTGTGAGTGAGGGCAATATAATGGGAAAGAAACATGGGTTGAGGTGTTTTCACTATATTGAGATTGAACATATGAAAAAGAATTGTCTATATAGGGGAAACGGTAAGGAATCAAGGGTAACAGTAGTTCAAAATAATTTTGTAGGGTTTCAGCATAATTTTGATAAGGCAGAGAACAATGAAGTTTTGAAAGTTATTGCATATAGATCTGAAGATATCTGGGTTGTTGACACTGGTACAGCTAATCACATGACCTTTTCTAGGAAATTGTTTAATTCTTTTAAAGAATGGAGAGGCAGTATGAAATTGAGAGATGATGAGAAGCTGAGTGTTGAAGGCAGTGTTTCTGTGCATATTAGGATGCATAACAGGATGGTCATGAAACTTGATACTTAGTATGTCCCAGGGTTGCATAGGAACTTGATTTATGTTGGTGCTTTGGCTAAGCAAGGTTATGGTTTCTTTGGGAAAGGTGGAGGAATCCGGGTGTTCAAGGGTTCTTCAGTAGTAATGAATGATAAATTGCGGAATGACATTTACATATTGATTGGTAACTCGGTAGTTGCTAATGGGTTAAGGATTGTTGTAAGTTCTGCGAAAAAACGGGTGGAGTTTGTGATCGAGACTCTAGAACAGTCAAAGTTCGATCATGTTGGTCCACAAGAGGTAAAAACAAGGGAACCAATGCATGGTAATTGTGTTGGTGATTGAGAAAGTTAGTCACTAGAAAACACAGGAAAAATATGGGGTGGTATGTTGTTAGGTATGGGTGGTAAACAGGCAAAACTAGCTAGTGGAGATAAATCCGGATTGAACTTGGTTCTTTGTTGCAAGACTTGAGGCCCTTTAGGGGTGTGGCAGATGAATGATTCTAGGTTTTGAGTTGTACGGAGAAAGAAAATTCACTTCAAGGTGGAGATATGGTCCTTGGTCAAATAATTCTGGAATACAACTCAAATATTCCGAGAAATCAAGACTTTGAAACTCACTTATACTAATGCATAAGTGAACCCAGAGGACTTGGAATCCTGAAAATTAATCCGAATGATTCAAAATTCATGAGACAATGTGAAGGAGGCAGAATTTCATCGAGGAGACAATGTGGAGGAGGCAGATTAATTGAAATCTAAAACAGGCTATGTAGTTAATGTGGACAGAATGATACGATCACTCGTTTGAAATTTGAACAGTTTATGATTTTAGTCCCTCAACTTGCCACAAATATCACAAATATCACCAGTGGATTTGTGGCTCATTGGTATTTGAGTCTCACTCTAGCACTAAGAAATCAAACATCGTGAGAGCAATTAAAATAAATTATCAAAAAAAGAAAACCGCCACCCCTTAAGCTAATTTACTGAGTGGCATCGTACTGACTCTAGGAAAGTCCAGGTTTTTACCTTCTTCAGTTCTTCTCATTGTTTCGGGAAATCTCTTAGAGTTACAGAGTGAGGACTTGAAGATGTTTCTCACCTACAAATCTGTAATCTGTTGTTGTTCTCAAAGACAACCACACGGTAAGTACAATAACAATATAAAAATTTAGCACATGAAACTCATCTAAGGATATACTCATTCATATAAAAATTTCCTTTGCATTATACTAATATCCAGTTAGATGTTTAACCTGATGACAATAAAAAAAAAAAACACTAAGAACATAATATATTGATTTTGTTTTTGATCTAACGTTAGATGTACCACGAATAATTAGTTGCCAATGACACAAATTGGTCGTCATAAACAAATCGGATAGTGTTTACCAAAACAGTACTGACAAAGATGTTGAACAGAGACTACCAAAAATGGCAACACCAATGAAGTTAGGTTCGCATCACGTGATGACCCACTTATCGTAAAAGGCATTTTCAACGATAAGGCTTATGCGTGCAAGTTGCATGCCCAGAAGCATGGAGAATTAAATAAGCAGAGAGCTGGACAATCCCCAATCACCAATGCCTTATCCTTTGCCTTTTCTTCTATTATCCTCAGCATTTTGTGACATGTTTGTTCACGCAAATGGGTGGTTCTAAATAATCTTTCCACCTGTCCATTCCCCATAGCTTCTACATTTTTTTACGCCTTTTCTTTCGGATGCTCAATTTTGCTTAATATCTATTTCTAGAAAATCACACTATACCACGAGAATTTAAGTAATTACTTCAATTATGTTTCTCAAATCCCTTGTATATGTTTACAATTATAGATCAAAACAGTTCTTAAAAACCCAAAATAATATATTTTTTCAGCAGCAGACATACTACACAGTTAAGCGATATCGACATAAGACTGTGTCCCTTCGATTGGTATATATCACCGCCAACCAGTATGGCTGGGACATGGGCGTGATCATGGACATGGATGAGTATGGTACAATGGTGGTCTTGGATGAGTGTGTAATATGGTGAAGAGTTGTATTAACTAATAAAAATTGGATCTAAACTAATTTATCAAAAACAAAAGGGTGGAGTCACTGGAGGAGTTCTTGGTGACATAATGATAATGATGAGACATGAGTATGGTGAAGAGCTATTTTCAGTGGCAAACGGAGGTGAGGTCGGTCAGGGTCACTTGACCGATGCTTTACAAGTACACAAAGATCGTTGTAGTTTTCCTCAAAGTATCCTATGGTATCGTATACACAGGGATCGTGTATTCATTGTGATAAAAAAGGAAAATAAAAGCAAGTAAACACATTTGATTTTTGGGTTTAAGTAAAAGAGTGAATTCAAAGCAAAGTAAATCAAAAGAGAGCTAGAGCTGTTAAAACAATAAGGATAAAAGTGTTGGGTCTTTCGAGGTTTCAACTTAAGACTCCGATTTGCTTAACTAGTGAAAGGGTTATTAGGATTGAGTGTTCTCTCCACCAAGCTAGTTTAAAGTCTCTATCAAGGTCATTTACGCCATACCTACATTTACTAAAAGGGTTCTCTCGACCTCAATTAGCTAAATTAGGTTCATTAAACCATTAAAGAATTTCATCAAACACCTTATATGCATAGATTATCTCTAACCTAAACTATATAAGTTTAATGCTTGTGGATCTTATTGTTAGTTTTGTGCCCTAGCCCAATCATGTAAACATTGTTATTTCGGTTTATTTAATAATAAAGAGGCATTTAATTTCTATGAAATATCATTTGTTTTATGAAGATAAAACTCCATGAATAGTTTATAATTTCTTTGTGCCATCAAGTACGTGACTTGATAGTAAAACCATAGAGATAAAATGAATAATATTCTAAATGTCCCTAATCGATCATTATCATGGGAATGATAATGAATTAAAGATTAGTATGTTGCTAAGTGGA
>CAODLS011473097.1:0-27634 GCA_948243855.1 Flueggea neowawraea | reverse complement strand
GGAGATTGTGAGAAGCTGAGTGTTGAAGGCGGTGGTTCTTTGAAGATCAGGATGCATGACGGGAAGATCAGAAAATTTGATGCTTGGTATATCCCTAGGTTGCTAAGGAACTTGATTTCTGTTGGTGCTTTGTCAAAGCATGATTATAGTTTCTCGGGAAGAGGTGGAGAAATCGAGTGTGCAAGGGATCTTCGGTTGTGATGAAGGGTAAATTGCAGAATGACATTTACACCTTGATTGGCAGCTCGATAGTTGTTAATGATTTAAGGACTGTTGTGAGTTCTGCAGGAAAACGGGTGGAGTTTGAGATTGAGAATTTAGAACAGGAAAAAATCAATCAAGTTGATTCACGAGGTCTAACAACAAGTATACCAAGGCATGTCAATTGTGTTGGTGATGATAAAAGGTCATCACTGGAGGACACAGGAAAAGATGCGGGGTGGTGTGTTGTTAGGAGTGGATGGAAAGCTAATGTTAGTTGAGGCAAGTCCGGGATGGACTTGGTTCATTGTTGCAGGACTTGAGGCCCTTCGGGGTGGTGTGACAGAGAAGTAATTCTATGGATGAGTTGTGTAAGGAAGAAAATTCACTTCAAGGTGAAGAATTATTAATGTTGAAGTCGATTTTCTTAGTCAAGATTGAAGCCATAATTGATAATTGATGAAGCAAAGTCGAAATGAGACGAATTGGAGACGAAAAGACCAAGGAATGATGAGACAGTATATTACACGGCCTGGGACACGGCCATGTCCCAGACCGTGTCTTGTGGTTTATTACGCGAACATGACTATTCGACCGTGTCTTACCCGGTTTGCCCGTATAACCTATTCTGAACGTGTTTTTCTACTTAGGAAGGGTTCTAATATGTGTATTAGGGTTTTGGGTTGCCTGTTTTGCCTAAAGTTTCATTGTATACTATAAATAGGTGATTTTGGAACAATCTTGGTGTTTTTCGGTCAGTTGTAACTCTGAATAATAGAATATTTGTGCTCTACCCGTGGACGTAGATCGGTTATTGATCGAACCACGTAAATCTTGTGTTCGTGTGTGATTGCTCTTTGTTTATTCCGTGTTATCTTTTATCGCTGGTTTTCCTGACACGAACTTCTTGAAATTCAGTCTTTTTTTTTCTGCAACTATATCTCAGCTAATTAAACCTCTAGAAAATATATGTTATCTCTATTCATTTCAGTGATATAAAGTCATTGAATTGATAAATTTGTGTCAGACTACCGTTCAAGAGGCAAGTCATGAGAATAATCAGTTCTGAGGCTGCAAAAATGGTACAAATTTACCAATAAGCTTGTAGTTCAATGGTACATGAGTTAATTTCTGTGTTAAGGGGATTTAAAGTTCAAGAGAGTAAATAAAATAACTTATTAAAATATATGGTACAAATTTCATTAACTGTTCACTTTTTTTCCCTCTGGTAAAAGGGGTGAGATTATATGATTTTTTTTCTTTTCCGGTCATGAAGACGGATCTATGCAATGTACCTAGTCCTCTATCCTTCATGGGATGCGCCTGCAATTTCAATTGCCGATTCATTTCCTGCCTTTTGACAGTGCTTATTTCAGCTTACAGCAGGTGATGCATTGCCTTCCTTCACTATATGCTGCTTTCCTGTTTTAACTTTTCTTGAGGTCTAACAATAATTTACCATAATGACTATGGCCACAGAGGCATAATGTATTCAAATCTAGGCTTTAAAGTATGTGACTTCAGTTTAATGCATTTTTTAGGCTATCCAACTCATTGACATTAGTGGAAAATGGAACCGGAGTTGACTTGAAAGTACGTGACTTGTTCTTCATTCTTGTTTCCTTCTCTTCTGATTGTTGTCTTCTTGAAATCTTTGCTGTCATTCTGTTCTTTGCTGGCTAAGTTCTTGATATTAATTTTCTGCTACTAGCTGCTGAGTTTAGAAGATGTTCATACTCAATCAAAAAACGGTATTTTACAGTTGAACTTTCTTTCTTTTCCCCCTACTTTCTGTGATTTGTTTTTGACGAATACTTTCTGTTAATTTTGTTCCATACAAAAGAACATGAAACTAAAACATCCAAAGAAAATTTGGGCTGTGTCAAGACCAGAAGTAATTAAAAATAATGATTTGATGAGTAAAGCTGATTAAAATTAAAATTTATTTGGAAAAAAGTGTTCATATTTAGTAAAAAGATTAGCAATCTATTAACAAGTGTAGAAGTCTAAATTTTTAATTATGACCAGTATATGCTAAGTGTTTGTACTGCTATGTGCACCAGAAGTAACAATTATTGCAGACCCCATTGGCTTAAATGAATGCTGAATAGTACTGAATAATACAATTGCTGATAAATCCAGATTGTATTTTAGTGAAAGATGCTACGTTGTAAGTGTCATGACTTGTATATATGCTTCTACATTCAAGTCCAAGACAAAGAAAGAAGAGTCTCGACCTGTTTTACTCAAAATAAAATAAACCAAATTGGAATAAATTAATTCTGCTTTTATCCTCAAATGTTAACTTGCATACTTTTGATAATGGTTTAGGTTTATGCATCACAAAAGAGTAAGTAACCAACTACTGCATTTTAAATACTCACTAGTTTTACCTTGAATATTGTACTAGATACTATGAATCTATTTTTATTTTCTTTTAAATATTCGAATTAGAATAAAAAGTTGTCTCAAGTTAAAAAAATATAAAAAATAAAAGTTATATGAATATAAATATCATATAATTGCAAAAAAAAATCTCATTAAATTTTGGAAGTCTTCTTTGTTCATAATATTTTGAATATTTAAATTATATTCTATTTAGATATTAAAATTAAATAATACATATATTGCTTATGATGAAGTCACTTATTAGAGAAATATAATGTCAAATGTCAAAAAAGTAAATTTAATGTATTCAGCTTTTTTATATCTATATAGATAAAGAGTTATTTTTTTTATAATTGGCTACTACATCAAGGGCTTGCTGAGTTATTATCATTATTGCTCTAATTCCTCTCTCCCAATAAGTGTCTTTTATAGGAAAACAAAAAATACTTTAGAACTGAAGAAAGAATGAAATGAGAAGATCTGTGGGCTCATGTGACAATGTTTACATATAGATCTACGTTTAAGATATCAATTTTTTATAACATGGTGATCGCAGCTGCAACAAGCCTTACTTCTATTTCTATAATTAATCTTTGGTTATTCGAAGGACTAAAACTATAATCTATTGAGGATCCTAAACTCCCTTGTTTTAGTTGAGGGATCATCAATTATATTTTGTGATAGTTCGGGGCCCCTAATATAATGTCTTTTTCAAATTTGACCCTCTAGCCAGTATCCATCAGTGATATTCATGTCATAGAAAATATCATTATCACCATGAATGTTATATATTGTATTTTCGGCTTAACACATGTGTACCTCCTGAACTTAATCTCATCATGCAATTTCCCCGAACTTGTGCGCACTTACAGATCCCCTTCAACTTGTCAAAACATCACATAATGGTTTGTAACCTCTCCTTAGAAGCAGTTTTTAAAGGATGAGTTCCACTTATTAAGTTCATATCATAAATTATTGAATTAAATGACCATATGATTAAATTATTCTTAATTTGAAGTGTGATCTCCAATATTCTTGAGTATGTAATTGTCATGGGTTATGCTCTCCAATCAAATCCTGACTCAGCTAAATCACCCAAATAGTGTAATTAGGATTTAACCATTTCAAAATACCAACTACCAAGATATAAATATAGCTACTAAAGTAATAATTAATATAAGTATCTATGATATCAAAGTCCAGTACAGACACATAATTCCAGTAACACCAACTACTACAAATCCATTTCTCTAATTAAACCCTTCCCCACTACTAATTAACCCAACCAAAACATCACCAAAACCATTAAACAGATCAACGGTGATGAGGACAGAAAGTGACCAAATAGTTGCCACCAGTGCAAGTAGCAATACTAGTTGGATCATCATAAGCATAAGAATAAGCCTTGGGACATGCCACCTTAAAAATCCTAGAATACGCTGTTGGCTTGCAAGATTGCGGGTTTCCATAGCTCCCAGTACAGCAATACCTCGGCGAGTTGAATGCGAAACACGCGCTCTTACATGCCACCACTCGGTTATTCCTGGACCGAACCTGTAAACCAGTTGGACACATTAAGTTCAGGTCACTAACACATCCTGCATAGCTGCATTTTCCTGACCCTTTAAAGGGAATGATGGAAATGGCGAGATTGTATCCGTCCACAAGGCTAACGTCGTAGAAGTCTTGTTCTTTGCCGAGAGTGATCTCTGCCAATGTGGCTGGTGGTGTGCCACCTATGCCGTTGCAGAATAGGGACCCGCCGCAGTCCCCTGTGGCGCAGCGGCCGTGGCCTGATTTGTCGAATGAGCAGCCGTGGCGGCCCCAGAAGCGGCCGGACTAGAGTGGTGGGAGCTTCAGGGAGTAGACTTTGTTGGGTGGAAGCTTAAATCCTCCTCTGGCTAGTATGGGTTTTCCTGCACTTGGTTGGATTCCTGGCCAAACTGGGTGTCTGCACTTGTTCAAGAGTGTTATTGTTGTTGATGACACCTCCCCTGCAACAATAAATTCATGTTTAGAGAATTAGTTGCTACAAAAGTTTTGATCTTTTCACTTTCTCCACATTTTATAGCGGTAAAGACGACTCCACTGAGCTACGAGATTCCTGGTCCATATTGGTATTTTAGTTTTGAATTTGAGTGTTGGTGGAAAATAAAAGTGATGGTTTTGATTAGACGAGATAATAAAGAGCAATAATAACACAAAATGGAGCTTTGAACTGGTTTAGTTGGTGTTAATGCGACTGGGAAGCGACTTGAAATGCCATTGAAGACCAAAAACAACATAGAAAACAAATTAATTGGTCTGATGTCAATTTTCAGTATCCTGTTTGAGAGAGACGTTAGAGGTTTGTAAATAAACAAGCAATGAGAGTGTAAAAAACCCAAAAAAAAAGAAAAAAAAAACTTTTAGAAGCAGTAACAGATCTAACTAAACCAAGCACAAACACATAGAAAATGTGTAAAGAAGTGAAGTTGGTACCTGTAATGTGGAAGAACAAGAAAGTGTAGAGCAAAAGAGTGAGCATGGATCTCAGCATTGAAGCCATGGCTTGAAAAAACAGAGTGCACTGACCACAGTAAAGTTAGTAGCAGACAAGAAAGAGTACTGTCTCTCCCTCTCTCTCTTCACTAAGGACCAGCTGGGAAGAGGTTTTATATAGACCCAAAAGGGGTTAATAGTTGTAGGGTTACTGTGCTAATTACATAGAGTGAGTTGTTGATTTTCAACGAAAGTGAATAAAGTAGGTTGAAATGTGGGCCATGACTATTGATTGAAAGTGATGCAAATTGGTTTAGTGGTGTTTAGTAAATTTGCTGGTAGCATATTCAACTATTCGTTATTGAAGTGATGCAAATCGTAATTTTTAAAAGAGGTATTAATTTTTTTTTAAAAAAAATATATTCACTATTAATATATATTGTGCTTAATATTTCATTATTTATGTACATTCGATTTTTAAATAGATTATTATTTTTTATTATATAATTTATTTTTATATTTTATCAAAAAATAACACCACTGCCTCGTTTTTCAACCAATTCTGGTGTATTTGTATTTGTGTTTGTGATCTCTCTGTCAAGCTCTGTTGTATTTACCAATCCCAATACGCTGACAAAATGGGTTGAGAGCGAGAGATTTAAGGGTGTGTTTAGGAAGTGATGAAGCACAAACAGCATAGTTTTCAAGAATGTCAGAGATGGGTCAGTGGGGGAGAGTTTGTCTGGACGTCCCACAAAGAAGAAATGGGAATTCATATGCGTTCAGCTTCCTTTTGCTGTTGATCGTACCATTTGATTCTCCTGAGTTGCTCATTGCTGCTGACTTTTTTGTTGCCATTTTTCTTCCTCACCATTATGCATTTGCAAAGCTGGACTCCTTTTGCGCTTGGAGGTTTATTATCTATGGTTATCAACAGTACTTCCCACACGGAAACCTGAGATCTTTTTTCCCGTGAATAAAATCTGCACTATATTTGGCTCAAACTTGACTCAATGGTTTCCTCGTCTGGACATTTTGGTTTAGTACATTGGACATGTTCAAGACTTCTTTGCTAAATAAGACATTCAACTGCCGCGCCTGGTTTACCGTAATGGTTAGGCACCACACCATAGAGGTATGTGTCCTCGGATCGAGCGGCACTTGGGGAGGGATGGGTAATGCTTAAAGACATTCAACTTGGTGAATTCAAAACTATTACAATCTGATTGTAATCAAACTGTAATTTATTATTATTCGCAAATTTGAAATAGTTATAAAGTGTGGTTGCGATTCGGTTTTAGTGGTTGAATTATTAATTGCAACCAATTGATAAAAATATTAAAGATAAAGCCTAAAGTCCAAATTAAAAGGAATAACACATTAGCCAACGTAAACTAAAAGAAATATAGACCCTTCAATATAAGCCACGATGACTGATCTGACCAAATTGCAATTGTTGAATAGGTTCTGACCGCAATTGCGATTCAATTGTAAAATACTTTTTTCAATTTATAATATGTGGTTTAGTTTAGTTGGAAGCTTTGAAATTGATCAAAACGGTCTGTATACGCCCTCAAATATGATTAACTACTTTTTCTTAATGAATCAACAATAGGACAATTTCAATTCTAAAGATCAAGATTTGTAAGGATAATTTTTAGAAGAAGACACAATTGGTACAAAAGGTAAAGACATCTTTTTGATGGGAAAAAGGAGGAGAGGGGGCGATCGACGGTAGTATATCTTTGTTGGGTGTAAACATGTGGGCCCTCGATCACTATAAAACATTCAAAGAGTTATAACTGAACTTAGCAGGAAACAAGTCTCATCCCCGTAGCAACATCACTGAAGCTAGGAGAAGGTATCGAACTAGGGATACCTTGAGCTCATCTTATAAGGGGTAATAAAAGAATTGAATCCTTACCACACATTAAGACTGCATGGTCCTTACCACCTAGACTACCATCCATAGTGGTGGTATTTTTTGGTTAAAATTATTGTTTATTCACTAGGTGTTCACATTCAAATAATTTGAGAGGTTGTTTGACATCAATAGCATATAACATATAACATTTTTATTAAAAGTTGTGTTATTTTTTATAATTAAACATTTGTTATTTGCACTATTTATGCGCTAAATTCTGCACTTTTCAAACAAGCTTCTAGTTCTCTTTAGGAATCTTTAACATTGTTGTTAAAGGAAAACTTGATTGTTAGGGATGAACTTGCTGATTTTAAAAGTGGCAGGATGACCATGGAAATCAACATAAACCTAAAGGGTCTAGTTGTTCACAGTTCAAAAAGAAAAGTTCTAGTTGTTAACTTCTCTCTCTCAAATTTATTCCAAACGAGCCAAAATTAAAGAGAAAAATAGAAAAAAAAATGGAAAATAACCAAATAATACGAAAAGAAGGAGCTATCGAGAAAAAGAAACGTTATGGTATTGGTCCCCTCTCCGGATTACTACATTTTGGATTTCCGGAAAAATATTTCAAAATGCCTTTTGCAGGTTTCTTAATAGTCATTTTTTTATGCTTTATCCTAAAAATTAAAATATACTTTATTCTTCATATAAAAATTATATCCATAAAAATAATAAAAGCTTAGCTATTTTTTAGAATGTAAAGAAGTATTTACACTAGATTTCAAAATAATTAAAATGTAAATATCTTATTAAGTCTTGCTAAACCTAATTAATACATGTCCATTCAATTCGATTAAATTAAATAATAATTAGAGTTCATAATGAGCTATTCTTTTAGAATATCAAAGTCATTATTTTCTATATTTTGAGATAATTTTTTTAATTGTTTTGTTAAATCTTGGTTTATTATGAGTAAATTAATTAATTAATCATTGTATTACATTTGTACGTTATGTGACATGCACATTTGTTATTGATAGGTTGCATTTTACACATATTTTATGTTGCATTTTATGTTTGTTTTGCATTATAAATTGTTATTATTCGTGTTTTTACATGTTTTATACTTATTTCGTGTTTTAGGTGGAATATTGGTGAAATATGAAGATTTGGAGCTGTTTATGTGTATTTCAGGTGAAAACTACTTTTATGGGTGATTAGTTTATAGTACACACATTGACCAAGTTTGACCGCAATGCATTCATCCGCATGCTGTACTTATGGGCCACATTTTTGGAGCCTCTTGGACGTCTGGAAGGGCTACTAGCTCAGTTTTGCTGTTAGATCAAGACAATTAACATTATTATTATTAGCCATTTTAGGAGAGGAATTAGGTTTTCCTATTTTGGACACATATTTATACTTTGTAATCTATTTTGGCAGCTCTCTTCTTCTCTTTTTGGATATGATTTCACGCATCCTTGGGCAGCCATCTTTCCATCCTAATTTTGCCTTTCTTCTATTATCATGTGTGACTAAACACCTTTCTAGTTAAGGTACTTTCGAAGTTCAATCCATTAACGTTGTGAGATTTGATATAAAATATTTCAAGTATTTATTCAGTTTTTGTGTTTTAACTCTTTTATTATAATTTCGATTGATTGATTGATAATGGCCTATAAATTGATTGATTGAGATAAAATATTGCTATTTATGATTGATAGTGTGTCACATTAGTCCTAATCTCGGTAGTAAATAACGTGAATTTATGTGTTGGACATTGTTCATTGTTATGAAACTGAATAATCAGGTTTAAATGAATCACGACGTTTCCAGTTTCACTGGCTAGGATAGAGGTCCCTTTTGTTCTTACTGCTGTCATATATTAAATCTTATAAGGGCATCCCAAAGATTGTCTAGTGGCTAGGAAAATAGTCTGCAGGCGTCATGAGGCTATTGAACATGTAAGAAAGGATTGATTAATCGAGTGTGTCACCATTAGCTATAACTCTGTCTATTTGAATATTTTATTATGATCTTTTGCGTTTGTGATCAACTAACTAGATTGAACGGAGAGGTATCTTAACTAGGCTTTCATCATTATTGATTTTTTCTCATTTTAATTACTGCAATTTATTCTTCTCTGTTGCTTCTCAATTTTGGTTGCATTTTAAATTTCATCTATTTTACTTTATTTTGTTGTTCTGGCATTTAAAACACTCTATACTGGTCTCTGTGGATCAATCATACTCACCGCTTTGCTCATTTAGTTGTTTAGAGCATGTTTATATTATTTTGGTGGGTTGACACCTTATCAAATTTGGAGTCGTTGTCGGGATCAATGTTCTAGATTTTGTTGATTTACCTTACTAATGATTGTTTCTCTATTTTGCACGTATTATTCTTTGTCTGTAGATAGTCTATGGTATGATGGTTGAGAACAATAACAATGGCAGACTTGTTGTTCTACCTATAGCTCCACTTGGGCAAACTCTAAGAGGCTTAGTCGAACAACCTATTGCTCAACAGCCATTGTGCATCCAATATCAACCTTTAGCTGCCCCGTTTGAGCTAAAATCTGGCTTGATTCAGTTATTACCAAAGTTTCATAGTGTGGAGAATGAGGATCCTTATAAGCATCTTAAGGAGTTCCATATTATTTGTTCTAGTTTTATTCCTCTAGGTATTCCAAAAGAACAAATCAAACTTAGATCATTTCCTTTCTCATTGGCGGATCGGGCTAAAGAATGGTTCTTTTATTTGCCACCGGGATCGATTAACACTTGGATTGATATGGTTTGGTTGTTTCTTGAGAGATTTTTCCCTGCCTTTAGAGTTGCAAATTTGAGAAGAGAGATCTGCAGCATCAAATAGAAAGATACTGAAACTTTGTATGAGTATTGGCCAAGCTTCAAAAGGTTGTGTGGTAACTGTCCTTAACATGGAATTACTGAACATCAACTTATTTTGTATTTCTATGAAGGGTTATTGATTATTGAGAGAAGAATGATTGATGTAGCTGTAAGTGGTGCATTACTCAACAAAACATCACAAGAGGCAAGAGAGATGATTTCAGCCATGGCTGCAAATTCACAACAGTTTGGCAACCGTACAAAAATTACAACTAGAAGAGTTCACGAGGTAAATTCTTCGAGACTTTAGGCTAATTTGGAAAATATTGTTAATTTGTTGGAAAAGATTGTTCTTGGTATAAACAATGCAAATGCTAATAAGGGACAATCGAGCCAAGTTTGTGGAATATGTTGTTCTCAGGGCCACCCCACGGACTCTTGCCTGTCTTTATATGATGGAGATTTGGATGTGCAATGCCATGTTGTTAATAATTATGGTGGCCAGTCGCAGAGTAGATATGATCTTACTCTAATGCATATAATCCTAAATGGAAGGATCATCTAAATTTGATGTATGAAAACAATGCCCACAACAATTCAACTCCACATAACCAAACTTCAGTTCAGCAACAACAAATGCCACAGACCGATAGACTACAAAGGTTAGAGGATATTGTGAAATCTTTAGCAATCTCCACACAACAATTTCAGTCAACTACAGAGGCAAGATTTTTTGAGCTGTCAGATAAAATTAGCAAGTTAACTACCTCTATTAACAAGCCGAAAAACCAAGGAAGACTTCCTTCCCAACCTGAAGTGAACCCAAGGCAGAATATTAGTGCCATTTTCCTTCGAAGTGGAAATGAGATCCCTCATGCAGAAAAAACATCATCACTTCTGTGTGTCCACGCCACAGTGACTGAA
Organism: Flueggea neowawraea; assembly: GCA_948243855.1. Taxonomy (NCBI): domain Eukaryota; kingdom Viridiplantae; phylum Streptophyta; class Magnoliopsida; order Malpighiales; family Phyllanthaceae; genus Flueggea; species Flueggea neowawraea. Next base: position 16,924 of record CAODLS011473097.1, on the reverse strand, counting down.
ACTGAAACAAAGACTCCAAAGAGTTCCAAAGAGGTACCAGTGGTTGTGAACCTAGAAAATCCACCTTTTCCACACAGATTGGAAAATAAAAGAAGGCTTTGGATGATCAAGAGGTCTTGAAAACATTGAACAAGGTAGAGGTCAACATTCTTTTGCTTACTGCAATCAAGCAGGTACCTAGATATTGCAAGTTTCTGAAAGAGCTATGCATATGTATGAACAAACTGAAGGGCAACAAAAGAGTTCATATGAGAGAAACAGTCTATGTTGTCTTACAAAAGAAAATGCCCATTAAAGAAAACGACCCAGGTATGTTCTCTATACCTTGAAAAATTGGAAATGTTCATTTTTAGCAGGCGATGTGTGACTTAGGTGCATCCATAAATATTATGCCATTGTCTGTTTATTCTTCTTTAAATATTGGTCTTTTAAAATATAATAATGTGATATTAACTCTTACTGATAGGTCTAGTGTTTTTCCTTATGGTCTTATTGAGGATGTGCTAGTCCAAGTGAATGATTTGGTGTTTCCTCCTGATTTTTATGTTCTTGATATGGAGGAAAAAGGTGTACCAAATTCTGATTTTTTGATCTTAGGTAGACCTTTCTTGAAGAACAACTGTCAATGTCTATGATGGTACACTTTCAATAGAATTTGATGGTGTTGTGGTCAAGTTTAATATAAATGACACCATGAAATGTCCTATAGATTATTTTTCTATTTAAGCAATTGATGCAACTGAGCCACTAACCAAAAATAAGGTAGAGTTTTGTCATGGTGATCATTTGTAGGATGTTAGTGTTAGCATGGTGCAAAATACTAAGGAACTAAAAGTACCTGATAAGGTGACTGTGTTACAGCATGGCCATGCTGTAAGCAAGAAGTCGACAAAAGGGGCTCCAAAGATAAATATTTCTTTAGTTGATATAGCCAAGTATGAGCCCAAGCCTGTTAGGTTCTGGAAGAAATTTCGCACCAGGAAAAAGAAAGCAAAAAAGAAATGTGTGGTGTATGTTCCAAAGGACAATCCTGTCATCATTAGTAAGACATTGCCACTAAAGAAGAAGGATCCAGATGCAAAGATGCATATGCTGAACGATGAGAAAAGATAAAGATTCAACTTCATCCAGCTAAGATGACGTTAAATAAGTGCTTCTTGGCAGGCAACCCAATGTTTTTATTATTTTTTTTTGTTATTTTTGTTTTGATCCTTTAATTATTTTGTTGTTTGATTGATCCAGTAAATTTTATGCCTTCATATTTATATCTCAAATTTTCGAGGATTTAATGACACTTGTCTTGGAGAATGATTTTCTTTTCATATGCAATCAGGTGATATTATTGAGTTTAATTGGAGAACAAGTGTGGGGAAGCTCGAGGATATGGAACCATTAATGAAATCAATTATTTTTTTTCCATTAAATAAATAAATTATGTGACATAATATCTCGTCTTCAAAATTTCAATAATTACTTTATTTATAGAACCATTATTGATTAATGATTAAGCGAGTGGAGCACATTTTGTAATTAGGTTCAAAATTGTATTTTGATGGTAATAAATATCGGTTTGTTTATAGACAAATCAAGCTTCAAATTTAATGGAACGTTTTGCTAATTTAAAAAAAAATTAAAAAATGTTCTGTTTATTCTCCCATCCATTGAAAGGTACAAAGAAAATATATGACCGATATATCGATAGATTGTCTATCTAAAATTTAGTTTAAGAATATCTCAATTTGCTTGGATTTTTCTTCGAGGAAAAAGGTCTAATCCATAAATAATTAGTTAGATAAAGACTCATATATAATATCCAAGTACATCAATATCAAAACAAGATTCGAAAAAAAAAAATGGTATTAAATTTGTGAAAACCATAACATTGATGTAATCCATTTCATGCAAGTTAATGGACACATTTGTTGTTTTCCTATTTATATTTAAGAAAATGACCAACCCATTAGCACGATTCATCTAAGATGGTCTCACACACTAATGACATTATACTTTGCCAACTCATCTAGAATGGTTAGAATGTAGGGGATGCTATTTATTATAATTTAAATAATTGCTATTTTATTGAAGAAAGTGTTTGTTTTTGTTAAAAATTTTAAGATATTGTGGACCAGTTTAATAAGTAGTAGAATATAATATGTTTTATAATTTTTTTATAATTATTTTCATTAAAAGAAGAATCATTTTTCTATTTTTTACTATTCATTAATTATCAATTATTATAAAACTTAGAAAGTATATAAAACTTATTCCTCTTTCTAAGCAATCCATCTATTTTTATAACGACTGTCCATTTTTTCTATTTTTCGATTACAAAATCTATGAAATTTCCGAAAAATTTATTTAATCTACTTAAAATACAACGCGAAAATGTGCAACTAGAGGATAGTTGAGCATCGGACGAATGAAGGTGCAGTACCCAGTTGATGTTGAGTGCATAAATGCCGATGAGACCAAAATTATAGTGAAGAGATTCTCTAAAGGAATAGTTGTCGTTTAACGGACCATGCGAAAGGAGATCTAAGCCATCAAAAGTGATGTTTTGTTTAAAAAAAAAAATAAGGAAGAAATTGTAGAACTATGCTAACGGACAAAAAACATAGGAAACTTAAGCCCACAAGTGCCCCACACACAACTTTCGTTTTGTGAAAAAGTAAAAGACAGGAATTCGTTTACATGATCAATTTCCACTAAATTCTTATCATTATTTTTTAAAGATATAATGGCTCGTAATTGTCATATATATAATCCATTTTTGTCAACATTTAATGATCATAAGATCTAAAAGAATAGATAATAAATATTTAGTATAAGTTAAAAAAACTTATACTTAAGGGTCATTTGGTTAAAAAATGCATTAGAATCGGAATCGATTATATGACTAATCAAAATGACAAGAATTAGAATCAAATTGATTACTGTCGTAACTATTTGGTTTAATATGGAATCAGAATCTAATTATCATAATTATCTATCGTTAACCATTATGAAGAAGAATATATACTCAAAATAATGATAAATAGAAATCAAAGATATAGTAGTTTGAATCAAAATCTTAAATGAATGAAAGATTAATAAGAGTCACAGAAATTAATTTGGATTGATAATCTTTGTTGAAAGTAATTCGGATTGTTTGTCCATAAATGACATAGATGATTCATCTCATCAATTTTTCATAGTTTGATCAAAGAATAAACAAAAAAGAAAGAAGATCGTTAATGGTACAAATGAAGAAGATTGTAAGCAAAAAATAAAAGAATAGAAGATTGGTCATTGATTAATTACAGATCAAGAAGAAGATTGGTCATTGATTAATTACAGATCAAGAAGAAGATTGGAAGGGAAACAAAAAAATAAATAGATTGGATTCTTACGGAGGAGGTATAAGCTCGACTGAAAAGACGAGGCCGAAAAAGAAAAAAATAGTGATTACAAGATAATTGTTATATGATTAATAGCGAGACTCTCTTATAATGGGATTACAGGGTTAGAAAGAAATATGATTCCTAATAAAAATGAGAATCGGAATGAGACTAACATGAACCAAACACATTGGAATGGGAATTGGAATCTGATTCCTATTTCCGTTCCAATTCTTGCCCCAAAATCCACGAACCAAATACCCCTAGTGTAAGTAGATCCCTCTTTCATGCCTAATCTACAAAATACTAAATTAGCGTAAAACAAGAAAAATTCCATTACTCAAAGCGTTTACGCACTATTAAAACTACAACACCAAAAAATTAAAAAAAATGTTAAAAATTATATCTAATTCTAGATAAACATTATGTCTGGGCATCGATATAAGTCATAGTTCGTCATATTAAAGTTCTTGTGTTTACACTTCAGTAAAAAAGGACAAACACCCTCGATAATGATTCTTGCCTAGTTGGAGCAAGTGATTAATTAGTTACTTGATAGCACAATAACTCACAATTGTTTTACCTAATGTTTCGTTAAACTATCGAGCAGGTTAAATTACAATATTAATACGTTGTTTTTTAACCAATATTTTTAGAAAAATATTAATTGTTTGTTTATTATATATTAATAGGTAATTTTAAAATAAATTATGGGTTGATAAATTTGATAGATTTATATTTCAAAGAGATTGACACATTTTTAAAAATTTCAATATGTATAAATAATAAATATGCAATAATTCCTACTATATGCAAACACATCTAAAATATAGGAAATTATTTTAGAGATTAAAATATTAAGAACTTATTTTTTAATAAGTGCTTTTTTTTATAAGTTAAATTCACCTATAGCCCTCGGGTGCTAAATCTAGTGATAATTAACTAATGTTTACAGTTGGACGTTCCATGTTCAATCCATGGGGAAATGATTGGAAAAAATAAAATTGTTTTAAACTTTATTTCATCTTTTACCTTTTAAAAAAAGAAAAAAAAGTTAAATTCACCTATAGTTAACATATTACTATTTGACCAACACTTTAAAAATAATAAATGTTTTTTTTAAATTCAAGCTTCTATATTATTAACATATAAAGTGTGTCTAAACCTAGCTAACCTACTAACGTCTATCTGTTGATTTCACCTAATCATTATATTTGCATAAGATGGAATATTGGATAAAAAAGGATATATATGCATGGTCAAACTTTACGGAATGATAATCGGTTGTCTATAATTTTGAAAGCTTGTTTCCGTTGATTTCACCGAACCTATTATTACACCATCTCGAATAATTCATGAGGTAGCACAACAGTTAACTGATAAGCAAGTAATGATTTGTAAGTTAAATTTTGGTTTAAATATCATGGATAACAACTATCAAACGAAAAATAACATCTTGAATAATTTGTATAAATAGAACGTATAATTGTTTGATCAAAAAAATAGAGCATATAATTATTAGTTTCAAAATATAACGAGTGAAAATTTTGTTTAACTTCGACAAACACTTTAAATTTAGGTCTTTATTTTAGTAAAACTACAAACAAATATTTAAATAAACAAAGAAATATAGTATAAAATGTATAATTAATAAAGAAAAAGACTAAAAAAGAATAAAATAAACTCTCTACATTTGAAGAGTGAAAATACTCTTTAAAATAAAATGACTCTTTAAAATAAAAGTTTTGGACATATAAAAAGTGCATTGAAAATGTTCTTATAGATGAAATACTAGCTAATTTGATCGCCGAAAATAATTTTTTTTTGATATTTTTTTTTTTTTACCAAAATTTGCTCCAATGTTGTTTTTAAATAGCGAAATTATGGTCCAGAGTTATTGGAGTGAATAGCCAAAGGCCTACACATAGTGGCCCAAAGAAATTGTTTTGTCTCATAGGCTTATCAATAAGTCAAGGCCCAAAACAATGAATTTAGAGACAATTACACAAAAGAACATCCAAAAATTGCCAAAGAACGCCTACACATTGAAAACCATTTCAAAAAGATACCAAGAAATAGTGCAATTTCACAAATTAAATGGTTTGACCACTTTTAGATTGCGTGTCAGAAAGTTAATCATGCGTGAGAAAGTTGACCACATACTAAAAAGTTTGATTACACGCCAAAAAGTTTAACTAGTTAGCAAACGAACTAAGTACAAAACGAGAATAAACCAAATGCAAAATAGGAACAAACTAAATATAAGCGATTAAATGCATACAAAATTGAGTACAAACTGAGCACTTTTACCACTAAAAAATAAGCACAAAACGAGTACAATACTAGCAAATCCATATAAAACGTGCAAAAATAAGCACAAGACGGATAAATTACGAGTAAAAATTGTGTACAACACAAAATAATTTGAAAAAATATTTTAAATTTTTTATTATTAAGTAAAATTATGAGTACAAAAAGAATACATCACCAATAATACTTACAAAAAGAGTACAAAGCAAAAAAGTTAAAAAATTATTTTTCATTAGTTATGTTATTTGGTAAAATTACAAGTATAAAACAAGAATAACACCAACAAACTTACAAAATATTGTACAAAATGAGTACAAGACAAAAAGTTTACAAAACCATTTTAATAGTTCCTTATTATTCGGTAAAATTAATAATTTGGTTTAATTTGGTTTCAATATTTAGAACCAAAATAAATTTAATTGGTTTCATTCAAATTCAATATTTAGAACTTTTTGTAATTATTAACAAACTTAAATTATACTTTTTCAGGTACTATTATATAATTTTACAATTATAAAGGGAATAAAATGTAATCTTTTATTGAGGCTGCAAGTAGGATTTTGAAATGCTAGTTGCCACCCCTCTCCTCTCGTGCCTCTCTCTCCCGTGTGTGTCCGACAACATCTCCACAGCCATTGTTGCTCCACCTCTCTGTGATTGCTGCATAATAATGGGCTTGCTGTTGCATTACTGAAATTCAATTGTCAAAAAACAAAGTTGGTGTAATTTCCACATGTATTTACCACATAGTACACACATGTTCGGTGGACTAGCCCGTTCATCTGCATTTTCTTCCATAAGTGATACTTTTTCTTTCTGTTGTTTATCGATTGTTTTAAAATAAAGTGAGTTAATCAATCTGATGAAATGAAAAAAATTATCCATGAATCTTGTTAATGTTGAAGTCGATTTTCTTGATCAAGATTGAAGTCATGATTGATAGTTGATGAAGCAAAGTCAAAATGGGACGGATTGGAGACGAAAAGACCAAAGAATGACGAGGTAGTATACTACATGTCCTGGGACACTACCTTGTGGTTTATTACACGGACATGACTATTCAACCGTGTCTTGGGGGATTTCGACCGTGTCTTACCCAGTTTGCCCGTGTAACCTATTCTGAACGTGATTTTCTACTTAGGAAAGGTTCTAATACGTGTATTAGGGTTTTGGGTGGTCTATTTTGGCTAGAGTTTCATTATATACTATAAATAGGTGGCTTGGGAACAATCTTGGTGCCTTTTGACCAGTTGTAACTCTGAATAATAGAATACTTGTGCTCTGCCTGTGGAGGTAGATCGGTTATTGATCGAACCACATAAATTTTGTGTTCTTGTGTGATTGCTCTTTGTTATTCCGTGTTTTCTTCTATCGCCTAATTTCCTGACAAGTGGTATCAGAGCCACAGAAGTTTGTTCATAAACTTTGGGTTCGTTCTGTAGAAAGAAGATGTCTTCGTATAAATTCGATATTGAGAAATTCAATGGTTCGAATGATTTCACGTTGTGGAAGCTGAAGATGAAGGCGATTCTAGTTCAGCAGAAGTGTGAGGAGGCGATTGAAGGTGAAGAGAAATTACCGGTAGAACTGACAGCGGCACAGAAAGCGGAAGGTGTGAAGAGAGCGCATAGTGCAATTATATTGAGTCTGACGAATGAAGTCTTGAGGGAGGTGGCTGATGAAACTACTGCAGCAGACTTGTGCAAGAAGCTAGAAAGTAGGTATCAGAAGATGTCCATGTCGAACAAGCTTTATCAAAAAAGACTGCTGCATACCTTGAAAATGTTAGAAGGCATGCAGGTAAAAGAACATCTTGATAAATTTAATAGGATTGTATTAGATTTGAAAGGTATTGGTGTTGACATTGATGATGAGGATCAAGCTATGTTTTTGTTGCATTCGTTGCCTGAGTCATATAAGAATTTTGCTGATACTATCATGTTTGGTAGAGATGAAATTTCTGTTAATGATGTGAAGGATGCTCTGTTGTCTAAAGAATTGAAGAGGTTAACTTCTAGTTTGGGTGGAGACAGAGTGGAGTTCGGGTTAACCGTGAGTAGGGCCAATAGAATGGGAAAGAATCATGGTTTGAGGTGTTATCACTATAAGGAGATGTGGCACATGAAAAGAATTGTCCACATAGGGGAAACAATGAGAGATCAAGGGCAACAATAATTTAGAATAATTCTGTGGGATTTCAGGATAATTCTGATGAGGAGGAGAGTAGTGAAGTATTGATTGTTTCTGCATATAGATCTAAAGATAGCTGGGTTATTGACACTGATGCAGCTTATCACATGACTTTTTCCAAGAAACTGTTTGATTCTTTTAAAGAATGGAAATGCAGTGTTAAATTGGGAGATTGTGAGAAGTTGAGTGTTGAAGGCAATGGTTTTTTGAAGATCAGGATGCATGATGGGAAGGTCAGAAAACTTGATGCTTGGTATGTCTCTGGGTTGCGAAGGAACTTGATTTCTATTGGTGCTTTGTCGAAGTATGGTTATAGTTTCTCAGGAAGAGGTGGAGGAATTCGGGTGTGTAAGGGATCTTCGGTTGTGATGAAGGGTAAATTGCAGAATGACATTTACACCTTGATTGACATCTCGATAGTTGCTAATGATTTAAGAATTGTTGTAAGTTCTGCAGGAAAACGGGTAGAGTTTGAGATTGAGACTCTGGAACAGGAAAAGATCAATCAAGTTGATTCACGAGGTCTAATAAAAAGTATACCAAGGCATGACAATTGTGTTGGTGATGATAAAAGGTCATCACTGGAGGACACAAGAAAATATGTGGGGTGGTGTGTTGTTAGGACTGGATGGAAAACTAGCGCTAGTGGAGGTAAGTCTGGGATGGACTTGGTTCGTTGTTGCAGGACTTGAGGCCCTTCGGGGTGGTATGACAGATGAGTAATTCTATGGATGAGTTGTGTAAGAAATAAAATTCACTTCAAGGTGGATAATTGTTAATGTTGAAGTCGATTTTCTTGATGAAGATTGAAGCCATAATTTATAGTTGATTAAACAAAGTCGAAATGGGACGGATTGGAGACGAAAAGACCAAGGAATGACGAGATAGTGTATTACACGGCCTGGGACACGTCCTTGTGGTTTATTACACGGACATGACTATTCGACCGTGTCTTGAGGGATTTCGACTGTGTTTTACCTAGTTTGCCGTGTAACCTATTCTGAACGTAATTTCCTACTTAGGAAGGGTTCTAATACGTGTATTAGGGTTTTAGGTGGCCTATTTTGGCTAGAGTTTCATTGTATACTATAAATAGATAGTTTGAGAACAATCTTGATTCCTTTTGACCAGTTGTAACTTTGAATAATAGAATATTTGTGCTCTGCCCGTGGACGTAGATCGGTTATTGATCGAACCACGTAAATCTTGTGTTTTTGTGTGTTTGCTCTTTGTTATTCCGCGTTTTCTTCTATCGCCTAATTTCCTGACAAATCTATTATATTCTATAGAAATTTTATTAACTTAATTAATTTAAAACGGTAAAAAAATGTGTATTTAATGAGATTTAGTTTTCAAATCGAAATATTTCGCTTTATATCTCTACCCGCACAAATTATGAAAACAATTATTTTAAAAAGAAATTTCTGTGATCTTAATGAGAGACTTAAAAAAGATTTTTAGTTTTAATTTAAATAAAATACATTAGTAAGCTTGTAATATTTTTGTGGTCTTAGCCAATAATAAAGTTTGAGAGCTAAGAACTGACGTGGTCACTCTCAAATAAGAGTGAGTTTTCAATAACCAAAGTGAGTAGAAAAAAACCCTATTATTTATATATTGGCAATGATCAAGGTCCGAACATCTTCATATTACCATATTAGTAAGGCATCTATCCCTTCTCATTCGTAAACCTTAAGCCTTAACAATGTTCTTCATATTTCACAACTCACTAAAAACTTGCCTTCTATACAAAAATTGTTGTCGACAACTCTTGCTCTTTTTTTTTTGGCTTAACCGTTTTCTTGTTAATGATCTTTGCACCTGGAAAACACTCTTTCAACGACCGAGTAGGAATTGACTTTACACCTCGCAATCGTCGAAACAAGCAACGACAAATTTCGACCCTAGTTTGGCTGAGTCGCATGTCAAACTTGGTCAACCTAATTCTTAAGTCCTTCGTAGAGTCGTCCAAGATCATCATCTCGTTGTGTCATCCACAACGTTGTCACCTTATCGGTCGTGTTTTCTTGAGAAATTGGCTCACATTCCACTTATCTTTGTTCCTCATCATAGTTCGTGTCTTTTTGAAATAATTCATTCAAATGTATGAGAAAATTCTCCATTTCAGTCTAATTTAGGTTATATATAGTTTCTTGTTCTCATTGTTAATTACACAAATATTCATGGATTTTCTTTCCCAAGAATAAGAACGAAGTTTGTTCTATTTTCTCAATTTCAAAGCCTTTGTTCTTATATCAAAACTTTCACTCTAATTAGGGTGGGGAATTTCGAACACCCCCAAACAATTCGGCATTGTACAGAGCAAAAAAGCATGTTTAACATTGCTATTTGTTCCAACTAGCCAAAAAGTATTAGTCGTATGCCTTCCAAAATAGTTCCACTTAGCATTAATCAACTTCCGTCAAAAGTCATCATAGTCAGTATCACTGTCTTACAGTCACCAATATCCATTTAGGTGTCAAGTTTTCTTCCCTTTCATCCTTCCAATTCTCACAAGTTCCGTTTTCGTGCCTATACATATGTTTCTTGCGGTCCAAGTCCCAATCATTTGGGTTTCCTTCGTCTTGATAATTCATCAGGTCGTATCTATGTAGCCAAACATGTTTGTTTTCATTCGTCTGTTTTCTATAATGTGTTCAATTCCTGCCACCTCCATCCAATAAGGCCAAAGATATCACTTGGTCTAAGATGCAACAAGTCCATTATCACTCTTAACTCTCCTCGGCCTCCCCCAAATCTAGATAAACTCTCCATATTTCATTCATTTACCTTTATCTTGGCATCGAGGTTGTTCACCGCTCTACAGGCCTCTTTCTATATCAATAAAAACATATTGTCAATCTTCTCTCTCTCTATTATAGATACCTTTATTATAAACATAATTTCAAGGTGGGGATCCGAGCATCTGCCAGCCCCCGCTTTCCTTCGTCCCTATGTACAATTAAAATTTATAATAATATAAAAGAAGAAAAATAAATGAATAGGATATTAGTTAAGTTTTGAGATTCATTGAAAGATGTTATAAACGTGTAATAATCATGTTTGTCTATAATTAACTTATTAAATGGTTCATTTTAAAAAACAAACTCATTAATCGATTAAGTTAAACATCTCACTTAATTTTTTTTTTTATAAAAGAGGAAGGCAAATAAAACAAATTTATTAATTAGCCCTCGTTTATGGTGGATGTATATGGGCAAACCTCCGGAATACCAGAAAGAAACAGAGAAAGCAACAAAGAAAACACAAATTACAATTGAGCAAAGAAAACACAAATTAAACTTGAGCATACCTGATATAACAGACACTTGCATTGTTCTCCAACAATTGTCTAACAGCCATAGGCGCTTCGTCCAGTACGTGAGTACCAATAGGCAAACTGTAAGCATAGTTGGACAGCCAATCTGCCACCGAATTACATTCTCCGAACATATGGTTTAGCGACACATGCCAATTCTGATCAATCAAGTTCTGGATAACTGAAGTTAGCGAACTATACTAATTTGGTGTAGGTATCTCCCGCTAATCATTTGCACTGCTAGTAAATTGTCGATTTAAGCCCGAACCTTTCTCGAATTGTTATCCCAACAGATTTTAAGCCTAATATATAATCCCCACAATTTTGCCATCACTATTGAACACCGCCCGATATTAGTAGCAGAGCCTTTTAACCAGCCCTCTTTCTCGTCACTAATAACCCCACCATCTCACTTCATGTTAATGCGTATTACGCATATGTCAATTTTCTCAAGACGCACGCATTTTATATATGAATCACGTGTTAACCTAAAATAAGAAAAGTTGTCTCAATTCAAATCACACATAATTTTCATTTATTAATTACTATAGCCCAATTTATTGGTGCAATTTAGCTTTGTCATCGTATCCAGTATTGCTATCCCAACCGAAGCTAATTAAATCCTATATGGGGATGGAGTCCTCTACAGCATTCATTTTTCCCTTAATAATCTTATGAACTTACCAAGAAATTGGAATAAATGTTGACAAAAAAATACAAGAACACAATGTCACACACACGTAAAGAAAGAAAAGGACCACATCCACATGCACTAACTAATTAATACGAGACATCCAATTTTTACATTTGCCATTGGAAAGAGAAGAGAATGTGAAATGGGTATGATGACCTCATGATATAAACTCACTCAAACACACTCACAGAGAGAGAGAGAGTGCTAAAAAATATAAGGTGAAGAGAAGAAATCACATGATGGGTTAAGCTATACAAAGCAAACTCTTTCTGGTCCACCTCTCTGTCTACATATGTCTAACAGTATGAGGAGTTGTCAATTTCCAATGTCAGACTGTACCCCTCTCCTTCTCAGTCAATTTTTTCACTCTTCTACATTCCTCTTTCATTCATTCTCATCCTTACAAAGCCAAAAAATTAACCCAATCACTTGTCTCTTCTTCTGTCGATTGCAATTCACAGAATAAAATCTTTCAATTCCCCATCTGTTCATTTTGGTCCTCCTCATCTGTTCTCTTGTTCAATTTTCTAGACCGACTTTCTTTGACATATTCAATAATGTTTTTAATTTTGATAGAGACTAGTCCTTCAAGAAATGAACAAATTTGCAATACAGACGTAAAAAATCGTACAGTCCAAACTAATTCCAGCGTAGACATATATTCGAAGTTAATTTTCTTTTACTTTTCTTGAAAGATATTTAATTTACTTCAACCGGGAATCAAACACTCGATCATTTCTTATTAAAGTTGATTTTAACGTCAATGAGCTATAAATATATTGTTAGTTAATTTTTTCATTGCATAATGCTAACTTGATATAATTTTCTATATTAATGTTTAGCAGCTATAAGCAAAGAAATAACGAAAGTAGCAAGAAAACTAATTTTAAAATCGAGAGTTCAAGAATATTTTCCATAAAATAATATAGTTTATTAAGAAAAAAGATTATTCCAAACATGCAATTCAAAACCTCTATTTGAATTAATTTGAAAACTATCATTATCTAAGGTACAATATTGATTTCTGCAGATTAGCCTATAATTTCGATGGATTTATTTTTGATATTCACTCTTCACAGAAAAAAAAAAAAAAGAAGAAAGAATTGTACTGACAACGTGGGAGGAAGCAATTAGTGAGGAAAAATAAATGGTGATAATAGTTGACTGAAAAGGGGACCGCAAGTAGAAACTAATCAAGTTCGCATGGATATCTAGACATTATTTTTCTCTTCTGACTTTGCAGTGAATGCATATTGTCGTCCACTTTTTACAATTCCAACCCATTTCACTTTGACGTTGTTTTAATGTTCACAACTAAAGAAAAGATAAACATAAAAAGCACTAAAGTTTTCGGTGCAAAAATACGTAACTTCTGCATTACCATGTTATAATTAACTGAATGTACGTGCTATAGGAACACTTATGCATTACCATGTTATTTATTAAAAATTTATTCTAAATCCTCGTTTGATTCGATAATTTAACTTCTTAATATATTAAAGATATGTTTAATTTAGTTTTTCTATTGTTTAGTCGTTTTGAAATATTTTGTCTACTAAGTAACCGGCATAAACACTTTACGATTCTTGCAAATTAAACTTAAACTGGATCAATAATTGATTCAAATATATTTATAATTAAACCAAACATTTTATGACCCATTTTGTTTTATAGCTTCATACACATAATCCATTGATTTTAATGAAAATAGTTACAGTTACTAATGAACTCAATTTATTAATCTATAAGGCCATTGTGATTGGAATAGATAAAAGAATGACAATAAGTACCTTTGTGATAAAGAATCTATGTGCAATTATAGATTTAAATTTTTGGAAGCACTAACTTTTTTTTGAACAAGTTGTTATTCTTCTTAGAACTAGGTTAGTGAAATGAAGATGCATCATCGGCCCTTGATTGAAAAACCATTATTTAGCTTGTTTTTAATATATAATATATAATATATTGAAAATTAATAATTTATTTTAAAAATCGTGTTACTCTTTTTATATTTTACTGTTAAAAAATATGTCCGTCTATTATTTGCTAAATCGTAGAACTTGAACATTTTCTGTGAAGAAAAAACGAGAGGTTACTGTGATAATTAACAATAACAAAAGCACTGAGAAGATGCTACCACGTACATGCTATGAATAGGCTGCAGGCAAAGAACTGAAGGGAGGAAACGAAGCTGCATATGTGTGTGTGGTGTGTAGTTTATTGTACGTGTACTTTTTTGACCCAGTAATATTATATAGAATCTGTTATCGCTTGCATTTGACTTCATTCTTCGGCTTTTGTGAATATAAAAGTAAGGTATCAGCCCTAATTTCAAAGACCCTGATAGCGGAAAAACCTACAAAGTAGCATGCATGAAAGAGAGAAAGTATAAGAAAGTTGAAAACCCAACAAACTCTCTCTGTAGTCTGTACACAGCAGCAACAACAGCCAAAACATCCGTCATCATCTCTCTATATGTTCTCAGACCATAAAGAGGGTTTTAAATCAAACCACAAAGAGAAAGAGAGAAGGTTCAAATATATGAATGATATACTGATTCAGTACGTGAAGTGAAATAGGGAAGAAAGGCCAAAGAGAGGAAACAAGGGTTTGAGGAAAGAAGACAAAGGATTTCATTTGATGCAAATTACATGTATTTTTATTTGTTTTAACGGTGTAAAACAAATTTTATACGAGATTAGTTATAGTTAAGACTTCTCATCTTTCTGTATATGGTTATATTAAGTAAGGATTGAACTTGATAGCTCTATCGACAAACTCAACATGTGTTGCTAATTGTATTGTAAAATATAGGTTTAAAAAGAAAAATAAAGGATGTGTGAGCCATTTTCTCAGTGTTAAGCATTCATTGCAATACCTTCCATAGTTAAAAGACAAAGTAGCTCTCTGATCATCAACCATAAAGAACGACATTTCCATTTTGACAGATTTCCTTAAAAATAAAAATATTTAATATTAAGACATGTATGGCTTGGATGTACATGCCATCCAATTCTTATCTCTAACATTAATAATATTCATGAATGACCAAGTTTACCCACATAACAGATCATTACGATCATTGGCTTGGACTTAAAATTCGACATCTTGAGGTCCCGGCTAGCTAGGGCTAGCTTGTTTTGCAGCAATATCTATACTGACCAGCAAAGATTGAATCTCCAACGTATTACGTTAGGAAATGGTTAATATGAAAATGGTAGTAGTTCTTTTCTTTCTCTTTTTTTTTAAAGAGTTGAAGGGAAGCCAAATTTTCATTTACGTACTAGTTTTACTTTCATATGTTATCTTGAAATACTATGAATCTATTTTTATTTTATTATAAATATTCAAGATTAGCTAATAAAAAGTTGTCTCAAATTAAAAAATATAAAAATATATATGAATATAAAAATCATATAATTACAAAACAAAACTCATATTAAATTTTGAAAGTTTTCGTTGTGTTTAATATTTTGAATATCTAGATTATATTCTATTTAAATATTCAAAAAACTAGATAAGTCATGTATTACTTATAATAAAATCACATGTTAGATAAATATAATGTCAAATGTCAGCTATAGAAAGCGTCAAATATCAAAAAAATAAACTCAATATATTCATCTTTCTTTTATATATATATATATATATATATAGATTTATCTTTGCTGAAAGAATCTAGCTACCGGTTTAACAAATAAATAATATATAATAGTAGGTTCGAGTTATCTACTTCGATTCCAACGGACGCTCGACCCAACCAGTAGTGGAAGACATCAAGGTCAGGATCGGGACTATGTTGATTTCACAAGCAAATCATGGTCGGATTGTCGACGAGAATGCTCGTCTGTTTCGTAGTCTAGATGCCACTTCGGATCGGGATCGACAAATGATGAATGATGGAGGAAGGAGATAAAGAAAGGAAGGATGAGGGAGGGGAGAAATGTTTTCTCCCTCCCTCTTTTTTTTTTTCTTCTTCTTTCTTTTCTTTTTTCTCTCCTCTTATTTTCTTTCCTCACTCATATTTATAAGCCCTTAAATGGGCTTGAGCACAATGGGCTTAGCACATGGGCCTTATGGGTCCATCTCAATTGGGCTCACTAATTGGTCTCAGTCCATCGTCCTGGTTCACACCTTAACCGACCGAGTTCGGTTCACCCGTCATGGGCGGACCGCTTTTTCCAACATCTCCCACTCACACATGACAACATGGTACATCATCATGTGACATGGTTAGCACTCACATAAACATGCTTGATCCTTTCGTCATACATGCAAATAGACCACGCGACCATCATACGGTAAGAGCATAATTTCTATACACTTGTAAGGGATATATAACAACTCCTTACTCAATCCTGCCAGAATGCGTCTCTTACAGAACAACTCCATTCTGTCATAGTGTATGCAACAACAGCACAATCTGCTGGAACGGATGTCTTTCCCCTAGTTCGTAACCACACAATCGCTGCTTTCGAACTTCTCGATCTTACGAAATCTTTACTTATAGTTCACACATCATGTGACAGATCACATGAGAGCTAGCTAAGCAAACTTATGAGACTAGTGCAAATGCGTCTAGAAACAAACTTTCCCTCTTACACAAGACAATCCACATAGCAAAGTTTACTTGTCCAACTTGTCACGCTTGGTCGAATCAATCATGACCATTAACGGCAAGCTAAAGTAGCCAAACTCAACTAAACGCCTTGAATATGCTAAGGGTTCTAAGGGTAGGTAGTACCAAGAACCACATGTTCACAGCAGGATCTCACAATAAGAAAAGTGAGATCATTTTTCAATCTTTTTCATCCCTATGGTCATGTATATATCATACATGGTATGATCATGTGCTGTGGTATTCTTTCCTTCCCTTGGAGTAGAGCATGTTTATACAACATTGTCAACAATACACAGAAGCTTCGGTTACGATGCATTGTCAACAATACTTGGTCTCGATTTGCTTAGACTTATATTAGATCTTTTCAATCTTTAAGCAATCGAGGTTGACTGTCACTAAAGACAGTCGTTGGT
>CAODLS011472725.1:0-20621 GCA_948243855.1 Flueggea neowawraea | reverse complement strand
GTGTTCCAAGGATCAGTGATGATCAGATCATTGAACTCGTCTCCAAGCTACGTCAACTTCTTCCTGAGCATCAAAACAGGCGTTCTGACAAGGTTAGTTCTAGTCGAGTTCAAGCCAAAATCTACCTAAAATGTTTTGAGTATTCTTCAAAAATTTTCAGTGTTTTGTTCTAGTTTGAGTGTGAATGGTGGGGAAGAATTCTTGGGAGGGAAGGCACAGAATTATGGGCAAAAAGGAAAATGCAAGTGTTAGCACGACGCATGTATAGCACGTGAATAGTGTAATACAAGTTATAATAATTGCACTCTTTAATTAGGAAGTTTGAAATAAGAGCCGGACATTATGGGGAAAAACATTATTCAACATTTTTCACAGGTACTCATGTTCTCATTTTGACCTACACAGTTTGCTACTGTAGTTGGACCATCACAAGGGCCAAAAAATCCCTCGTTTTATGTTCTTCATCAATATTATTTTGTCAAAATGGAATAAGAGTGAATTTTTTTAGTACATTGGAAGTCGAACTCTAAACTTTAAAATGTCAAGACACGTGTTTAAAACTATATTTAAATCAACTCTTCTAACATATGCCTACGTGAATCAATAGGTTTATAGTCTATATATATTATATAATTAGTTTTAGTGTTAAAAAGTTGTGGGTTTGATCTTTGACGGAGTTTATATATATAAAAAAATGCTTTTGTAAGTTTGTTCTTTGGTGTAGGTATCAGCTTCCAAGGTCCTACAAGAGACTTGTAACTACATAAGGAGCTTACACAGGGAAGTTGATGACTTGAGTGAGAGATTGTCTCAGCTTTTGGCAACGATTGATGCTGATAGTCCTGAAGCAACTATTATAAGGAGCTTGATCATGCAATAGGCTTTTATTAATAACTTCCCCATTGTAACTTAATTTCTAGTACGTTTTGATCACTAGATCAAACATGAGTTTTTTTCTTTAGATCATGTATTTAATTTTTAAGATATGTGCATGCCATGACATTCCACGTGTGAGCAATAGGCAGTGTAATTAGCCCGAATCCTTTAGTATTTCCCTTGCGAGAAGGTTGCTTCCTATTTCTGACTAGTTAGTTTAAGGGGTCGTGTTTATGCGTATCTAGTCAAGCGGTTGTGAACTTTCACTTTCAAAAAAGAAGATAGCTAATTAAAAGCTGCTAGTAAATCTGAGGAATCTTGCCAGCCAAGTCACAAGTGATACCATTGAATTGTTGGAGTCTTTTTCTTCGCTGGGCTCAAGGTTCTTGGTCAAGACCTTTAATGTGGCTACGAGCAATTACCTTATTATCACAGAAGGGAGATAAATTCTCATTGAATAGGAAGACTGTTGGCTACCCCAACTTCTTGTTATATGATTCAGATGAACAGCCAGAGGAAGTGAGAATCTCATTCTATGGAGTCGTGAGCCAATCACTTATGGTTGTTTTGATATTGATCATTGAGCAATGCCCGGCCTGAGTTAGGCTGTGACCCTTCCTATTGAAAGGGACGAAAAACTGCGAAGACGAAAAGCTGAAGAGAGTCATTTACACTCAGTGAGTAGGAATTGGGGTCTTATTTCCCAGTAGCTTGAGTCGGGAAGCCCCATTGGGACTAGATGAATAAATCGTACGACATTCTTAGGAACCTTAATTTCTATATTCAATGTGGCTTGACCTATTAGTGCAGGTTACCCGATCTAATGAGAAAAGGTTCGAAACGCGCCGTGCGTTTTGTCCTTTACCATTTTAAGGCATAAGCAAGCAGTCGCTCTTTCTTAGGTAAATAGGACTCTTTCTGGCAGTGATTAGACTACGCTTTCCAAGCATTGGTTTTCCCTAGAATGGAAGCTTAAGGAAGATGATTACCCTGTTCAGCTAAATACGTAAGTGATGCACAAAATCATCAATAGGCGAAGGGCCTTAAGCAAGGAAATGAGAGTTTAGTCCCAAGTACAGTGCCTTTAAAGTCTTCCTAAGGCAAGGCTAAGGTATCTAACCCTTCACTTCGTACACCCTGAAAACAAAACGAAATCTCTGAACTCAGTCACATGCATGCAACATGGCTTGAAAGCCGACCAACTATCCCTCCTACCGGCTAGTTCCCTTGGTGAACGTCTTCTTCTTAAAAGAAAATAGGGCTCCTCAAAACCGATCGCTTTGCTCGTCTTTCCCCCACGGAACTGGTAAAATGAGCTACCTTCTCACATCTCTAGCCTTGGAACTTACTTTCCCGTTGGATGAGTCGAGATGAACTACTATTTCCCCTTCTTTCCTTCTAGTCCTCATTGAAGTCATCTTTCAAAGCCAGTTGAAAGAGTCGAGGCTAAAAGCCTATTTATCACTTATTTCAAGTTTAAAGCGAGCTCTACCTTCCTTAACGCTTTCTCCTTATGTTAAGAGTACCCGTTATGCCCCTCTGTCAAGAGAGTAGCCTTCTTTCCTATGGCTTTGCTCCCTCATGTGCATCCAAAGCATTTCAACTGTTTCGTTCAATTGCTTCCTAAAGGCCCAAAGTGCATTCATTTGAAGTTTCTGAAAATTGGACTCTCGATCTCAATTAGAAAGATCTTCTTGCTTCGGGCATTCTAGCTGCTCCTGGTGAAGCAATTGATTGTTCACCTGAAAAGAGAAGTGTCACGACCTATTCCCTGGACCATGACCGGCGTACGAGGCGGACTGTCTATGGAAGTCCGGCCCATCCCGCACAAGCCGTCCAGAGATTCAAAAATTCTACCCATCATTTAATTTCCAAAACATTTATTGGAAAAACACTTTATAGATTAAAACAGTTTATAAATAACTCAATATATAAAAATATAAACCAAACATATACAAACCATATACTCTGGTAAAACCAAATACAATAAATATATCAGAGTATACATACAACCCAACACTCTACAGTAATCTGGTATGGAGCTCTAAAAAATAAAAGAAGCTCGAACAATAGGCATCACTAACCAAAATGTCTCATCACGGGTGTCCGAGATGTGGAATGTACGCCGAAACCAAAATCTGTGCACCTAGAAGATAGAATCATCCACAATAGAAAATAAAATGGGGGTGAATCTCAGTGAGGAATAACACTCCAGAGCGCCTCTTACGTGCCTTACAGAATCTGTTTTGAAAACAGTTCGCAAATACCATAAGCAGTATTCATAATATATGTAAATATACACGTTATATAATAATAGCCTTTCGAAAATCCATTTCAAAACCATTTGCAATCACAACAAAAAACATGCACTAAGGCGTATTAAAATTATTTAAGATTTTAAATTATTTATTATCATGTCAAAATATATACAGGCGATAAGGGACTAAACAAGCGTGATATGGACTCTGTCAACTATCACGAATCTATGGACTAACCATAGCGATGGGGACTCGCCTCCACTATAACAGATCATGTGCCGGATCAGGACAACATGACTACCGATAACCCTGGTAGCTGAGTTTTATCAGACATTGGTATACCAAAGGCTACATACCTAGTAGCACAGGTGTCCCTACATCGAAAACCAAAACGTACTATCGTATAGTACAAAATCATGTCATGCAATCCAGCACTTTAAATCATATCATCGATATATAATACATATATACCATTTCAAATTCAAATCCGATTATTTCACACATAACCATTTTTATCTCAACCAATCTCTTAGATTAGTCATTTTCGGATACATATATCCAACACATCAAAAATAAGTAAATAGAGTTCGAGACACAACCAATGTATTTGAAGCTGCTACTCACTCACCTGGTAATCCAAACCAAAGCATCAATCAAGTCCCACTCGTCGGTGGCTGATGCGCTGGTAAGGACAAGAAGTTGTACACATAACACGTCATAAATATCACAATGTGGTACTGTGACAAATACCAAATGCATGATATGAAATGCAAATGCAAACTCTCAAAGTCTCCTAAACAAACGAAAGTGAATCCATCACTTCCAAGCCAAAGATCATGCTCCATTCGATCCCCAATGGAACCAAGCATTCTCATTAACTCAAATCAATCTCTTGAACATGGATTCGTCCCCCAAATCCACCAACAAAGTCAAAATATTTCTAGATCTTAACTATGAATCTCGGACTTCCAAGACCCATGTCGACTGACTAGTCAAATCTTTTAACCCAACTCAAATCTATGAAGTTCTAACTTATATCTATCAAGATACATCAGAAACAACACCATATTTGACAAGAAATTCAGTAAAACCTGTAACCCTAGATGTAGAGAAACCCATTTGGTTTAAATACCAAATCCCACAAAACCGATGCTTGATCTTTAAGCTACTGGTCTCAAACGACCATAATCTAACTCTCATTAACTTGTTTTCCATCAGAAATGGAAAGATCTGAACCCAAATCCCAAGTTTGGTCGGAACCCTAGAATGCTCAAATGCAACGTAAACTAAAGAAAAGAAGAGATTAATGGATGATTCTTACCTCTAGATCCATTGTAAAGGCAAAGAGAATCAAAGAAAATCACAAAGAAGAAAATGAGAAAGTGCTCTGGTGGTTTAGATGAGTTAGGACCGAATGAATGGTAGATAGGAGTATTTATAAACTCACGGACTGACATATCGCGTTTCACGCACAGTCGCCCAGAAAAACACATCTACGTGCACAGTAGGGGTTATGTGTACGTAGCACCGTGCTCTACGTGGATAGCATCCCATACAATATACGTAGACGGCAGATCTGAAGCCCCTCATTCAGATCTACAATCTATGTGTGTTCTACCCCCTGCTGTGTATGTAGAAGACCTCAGCGTGCTCACGGGTTACACTCAAAGGATGAACAACGTGCACAGTAACCCATACAATGCACACAGTCCAAGCAAGGCTCTCGGCCAACTCATCCCCGTCAATGTGCATACTACTCAGTACTGTGCACGTAGATGACATCCTGTGTACTTTGCACTCAATGCACATTCACGGTTAAGTTTTAGGCATCTACCATGTGCACAGTACTCTGTACTAAGCACATAGATGACCTCCAACGTGCAAAACACACGCAACACAACCCTCAAACTCAAAGTTAAACATCCCAACTCAAAATCACTTTAGAATACTACTAGATTCTGGCTAAAATAAGCAGGATATTACAAGAAGAGCCTTATCGAAGTGGTACGCTGAGTTTTATTTCTCTCCAAATACTTCGAGTCGAGCTCCCTATTGGATTGGTCGAGCCTAAACGTAGGGAACCCTCTCGTTCTTACTCATTTCTCTCAAAGTAATACGAGCTAGCTGCGATACCCTTTCGATTACTAAAGGCATCTGACTTGGCCTTCTTTGCTATTAGTATCAATATATGCTGCTTTTTTGCCAATCCTATTAGAAGGAAGAACCTTGGGCTGAAAAAAAAGTATACTATTTCTCTTTATTAGAAATAATAGGTCAAAAAGAGAGCACAATCGCGTTAGGCAAAAGGGTATAAAGGTTGCTAGTTGCTCTTGGATATCCTACTATTTAAATTAGCAGGTATTAGGTTTTCGCCATTTTGCCTTCCCAACTGGGAAAAATATCATCTTTATCGAAGCCCGTGCTTTTCTTCTTCTGATTCTTAGAACAAAAATCTCTTTAGCAAAGCCATCCTTTGTCAAGAGTCAAGTTCCTTAAATTGAATTGAATAATCAAATCTTTGGTCAATGAAACTTTGGCACGTATACGTAGGCTTTTCCTTACACAATTAATAGAACTCAGTTAATAAAACTAAGGCAGGCTAATCAAGATCATAGATTTAATCAGGTGTTGTTGCTCAACCACCTGCAGTATATAAGACCAGACCATTTATATCATTGAGTTAGAGGATGATGTGGCAAAATGTTTTGAATAAGTTTTCTTCCTTTCTTTCATAGATAGATATCTTAACTTTTGGTCTTCGTAGATAGCACTTCAAAGAGTGATTGACCGCAGAGAAGAGCGCAACTAGAAAAGAGTTTAGCCTGGAAGGAGAAGCATATAATTTTCAATTATAAGATTAAACATAAGAAACCGTAACCTTTGGTTTCACAGGTCTTTCATTTACATTTAGATCTTTACTTTCTAAGTCATACTGCACTACTGCCGTCGATTAATCTCCACTTTGTGCTCTAGTGAATGTTCTAATTCCTACTTTAAAAATGAGATTGGAACTCATGAATTCCTGCTAGTCTGTCTTAGGTTAAGTTCTAACACCCCCATTTATGAATGAGATCAAAGGCTTTGTTCTTTGTTGGTGGTTGTTATCCCCAGATCCCTCGATAGGGTCCCTAGGGCTGAGTTTAGGTTCTATATATATATAGAGTGAAAAGTGACTTCCTAAGCTTTTGTCTTCATTCTTTTCTTCAGTATGGGCTTTATTATATACTGATGAACAATCTAAGTTGAAGACGCTTACATGAAGCCCCACCACCTATGCTTAGTGATTGAGATCATGTGCCTTAGATCGTCTGAAGGGAACCACAATATAGAGAAGGGTAGGTTGATGTGTCCTACTCAATACAAAACACTCGTTTGATTACAAACAGGGAAGATAAAGGAAAAATGTGATCACAGGGGTGAAAGACTGAGATTATTGGACTTATTAGAAAGCCAAGGGATATGTGCCCCTGCCTTTGGATCATTGTTGTGGCGTATACGCTTCATACAAATGTTCTAAACAATATGAAGAAAATGAAAGAAAATGAAAGGAACTTCAAAGGCATTGAATTAGTTCAGGATCGGGACTTAGGAGGGAGAGGAGATTCCAAATAAAGGATTGGAAGTTACCTTCGATACGGTTAGCAGGACAAAGAAGGCATTTGAAAAAATAACTGACCTAGGGCATCTAGTTCTTAAGCTACTTTAGTAAGGGGGACTTTTCACAGGAGCTTAGTCATTTTCTTATGAAATGGCTAGAAGGAAAAAGAACTCCAACTATCGCATAGGCTTAGCTTTTATCTGCTATTGTATGGGTTGGCTCTTTTCTTAACTCTCTTTAGGTAGATTATCTAAGCTGGCTTTTTAGACTAAGGAACACGTTATATTACTTAATAAAAATAAAAGACTACAACCGATTACCTCACTGGCTAGATCGCTATGGATTTGATTAAGAAGAAATTAAGGCTAGAGCAGAACTCACAAGAGAAGGAATGGGACTATTCATATTGCTTGAACTAAAGGGACTTAGCCTCAGACTAGGACAATCCCAATAGGATAATATTTAGCCTACGAACTGTAAGTGTTTGCTAGCCGATAAGATATTTGTTTGAAATGACAATAGCTGGAACTAAAGGAAATGACACATAGCCGATTGAAAGATTTATTGGAAAGGTGTTTGTTACTTGAACTAAAGGTAAGTTTCGCTAGCAGGACCCGGTGTCAGGAAAGGACAAGATTTAGTAGAGTGTTTGGTCTCCTAGCTTGCCTACCAGTGAAAGTAATGCCTTCCAGTTTGTCTTTCACTCACTCAGTCATTCATTCGTCCCAAATTTCCTTTCTTCTTGTTCTCATAGAACGACTTTCCCATAGGTCGTAATGCTACGAAGAAGTTGTTTGGTAAGCCTGACTCTTCTTTATAGAAGTTGCATGTCTGTTGTCACTCTCTCTTTTGCTGTCCAAGGGGCAATGTGAGCACAAATCTTACTGGCTTAATGAGTCTTCTTAGTAAGCGCTAAAAGGCAGGCATCCGGCTCACGCATCTTACTATAACAAATTTCTAGCAACCTTGCCCTTGCTTGAACTAGCTAACTTTATCATCCAATGGATACTATTGATTTTGCTATTAACAATGCTCCCCAGCGTATCCGTTTTGTTTATGGCAACATTTGGTCTTCTAGACGAAAGGCTCTCTGGGATGATTTTCATCGGATTAAATCCTCTTCGCCAAATTGTTGGCAGCAATTGTGGACTTCAATTCTCTGCTAAGAGCTCACGAGAAAACTGGTAAACCACCTGTCGCAGGACCTTGTTGGGATTTTTGTACTTTTATGGAGGACTGTGAGTTGTCTAGGATCCCTACTCGTGGTGCTCGTTTCACTTGGAGTAACGGTCGAATGGGTGGTGACAGAGTTGAAAGTAGTTTGGATAGATCCATGTGCACTTTTGGGTTTTTTTATTACTGGAGCTCTATTTATTGCTCTGCCCTTTCCCGCTATCATTCTTATCATAGTCCACTTCTTTTGAACTGTGAGCTTCAGACTAGATCTTTTCCAGTCAGATTTTGCTTGAAAGCGATGTGGGTCACTCATGATGGCTTACAAAATTTCATTAGAAACACCTGGGATGTTTCTCCGGTTGCTGGTTCCCCTATGCAAGCTTTGTGCTCTAAACTTAAATAGCTTCGACAGGCTTTGAAGAGTTGGAACAAGAATGTGGCCATCTTGAGGTGAATATTGATAAGGCTAAATCATTGCTAAGTGAGGTTCAAACTGAAATAGCTATTAATGGGTAGTCGGAGGAGTTGCATAAGAAAGAGTTGGAAGCTTATGACAGACTAGATCATCATATTACTCAGCAAGAGATTTTCTTCAAGGAAAGAAGTTGCATTATAAGGCTTCAAGCTGGGGATAGGAACACATCATTCTTCCATGGCTATCACACCAAGCATAATTCCCTCCCTACAAGGTATTCATCAACTTCTAATGAAGTAGGCTTTCCTTCTTTTAAAGGTCGCTTTCCTTCAACCGACCTTGTTGAAAGTCGAGTGATCCCCCAACTCCTCTCCAATTTTGAGATGAAATAGAAATGGAGCTATTTTGCCCGATGGTGAGCCTACCACTTAGAAATAGGCACTGAACCGAGAAGACTAGATTCGATTGCCTACCTATCCCGACCCTACTCAACTAGGGCCGTGAACTATGAAAAGCCTGCCAGACAGACAAAAAAGTGCAAAAGCGATTGAAGGAAGCGGTCAAAATGGTTTGAATGCAGATGAGGGAGATGCGGTGGAGCTTCTTTAGAATACTCTTTGAAAAGACAAAGGAAATGCTCATTTATACTTTACTAAAAAGAGGTTGTATGAAACATGAATTTACGAGAAATACTATGATAATTAAAGTGTTTGTTGATGCAGAAAGCTTGGACATCAATATAAGAGAATTCACTAATCCGTTGCTTCTGTCTGTAAGTAGGGATCAAGTTGCATAAAGTCAGCATCAAAAACAAATTAATCCATCATTGGATACTGATTTGATAGAGAATACTAACGTATTTGCTAGTCAATTAGTCAAATTAGTTTCTAAATTTATTGATTAACTAAATTAATTAATTTCTTATTTTCCTTGTTTGGATTTCCTTGTCTCCTATCTTCATGTGCCTTAAGATTAGCACGTTATACACGAAAATTCCAGGCTCTAACTTTAGACTTATGTAGAAGAAAAATAATTGAAGGGTTGGAAGACAAAACAATGAAAAATTAAAAATTATGGATCATTCTATGTATCTTCTATGTGTTAGAGATAATTTTCGGTGATAAAATCATCCAACATTATCTCTAATATTTATCATCTAATGTTATCTCTAGCAGCATGGACATCAATTTTGTTTTTTTTTTTAATATGTCGGACATCAATTTTCTAATGCCAATTAATTAACTCTGGCATACTGAAAGGATTGTTACTTTAGTGTTTAATAAATTATTTTGTTATCTCGAAGTGATTGTTTAATTTTTCTAAAAGTTACCTCTTTGCAGCAAAAAAAAAAAATCTACCATGTCTATTATATAGGTAGATATATATGTGTTATTTCTTTCTTGCTGAAATGAACACAAACGGGTTTTGATCTTTTAGGTTTTGATTTTTACGGATGACGAACTTGTGATACAATGTATATCATTTTGTTAGGTTTTTACTAATCTTTAACGTTGTAACCTTAAATGTGGGAAAGTATTTTGAGTAGTGAGGGCTTCTCTTTATTGCTAAACCTTTTTTTGTTTGCTTAGCTCTTTAATAAAATTTTACTTATAAAAAAATAGTATACATATTTTAGAATATTTTACAGAATCAATTCACCACAAACTGTCATATAAAGACAAGGAACAAAGAAGAACTGCTTAACCAAACAAGTAAGATAAAGTACTACATTTTTTTAT
The DNA here is from genome assembly GCA_948243855.1 of Flueggea neowawraea. Taxonomy (NCBI): domain Eukaryota; kingdom Viridiplantae; phylum Streptophyta; class Magnoliopsida; order Malpighiales; family Phyllanthaceae; genus Flueggea; species Flueggea neowawraea. Next base: position 10,559 of record CAODLS011472725.1, on the reverse strand, counting down.
AGGTAAATGAAGTACGTACAACCATTAATTATGAATGAACTACCAGTAACACTAACACTCAGCTTTTGCAGTGTACAAGAATAGTTTCAATAATTAAGCCCAATCTATTATAAGAGTTACGAGCAAGGGGACTCCAATTAGAAAATTGACACTTTCCATGTAATTTCTCAGATGACCAACAAAGAGAAAGGGACTAAACTTTCTAACAAAATCCGTGACTAATTAATACTAACATGTAGGAATCAAAGACCAGTTTGGTCACTGAAAACGACTTTGTATCTAAGATGAATATTGGTGGTAAAAACACACCGTTGGTTACCGAACTAATAGTGGAGGGCATGTTTCTTTATTCATGTGAAAGTGGGACATTGTTAATAAATCTTGGATTTGAACAATCATGGCTAAGCTTCTGCTCTGCCCTATTTCATAAAGAGCTAGGCGATGGAGACTTGCCATCAACTATATGAAATACATTTCCTCGAGGTTTTGTATTAGGTCAAACATGGTGCATCGATCCAAAAGGCCTTATATATATATAGGACCTCTTGTTTGCTAATTGGTTCTTCCGAAGTCACCCCGTTTTAGGGGGAAGGATATGGGGTCACATATTTATTAATTCGAGGAAACTTTCTCAAAGTGTCTTGATCGAGGCTAAGTTGGTGATTAATGGTTATGAAGGAATTTAGAGGGGACGAGGAATTTTTTTTTCTTCAAAACAATAGTTAGTCAGGCTAACTAGCACTGATATTCATTAATCCATTAGATGAATCGAGTTCGACTTTATTTAAAAATCTAAATAATTTAGGGTTTATGGTTTGTAGGATTGCAAATTTGATAGGAAAAGATAATTCAATATTATTAAATTTTTCCACATCTTATAAGAATATGTATATTTTTAACAGATCCTTGCATTTAAATACGAAGGTATACATAACGTATATAGAGAAGGAGATAGACAATTTTTCTGCAACCATACGATTGAAGAAACTCCTGTTGCTTTAACAAAAGAGTGCCACGTGTGGTTGTTAGTCTTATGGATTAAGAACTCATTTAATTAAATTTTACAGTCGGTTAGAATGTCAAACTCCTTATGTATCTGTTTATTTTAGTCCGTCACTTAGATCTGCTAACTTTTAATTTTATATACCAAAATAATATATTAAATTTTAGTTTATATTAATTGGTCTTTTTTAATATCATAACGGAGGACTTCTAATTATAATAAAGTTTATTTACTATATAGGTATATTTTTATTTACTACTTTAATATCGATGTAAATTGAAAAGTCCTAATTGTATTTTAACATAATAAGAAGAATATTGTCTATAATTTAAATTTCTTTCCACTTTATTTTCGATGTAAATTATTCTTTATCAAATTAAATTCATGTCTTCATTATTTATTGTGGTTAGTTATTAGGTAAGAACTTTCATATTTAACTATGTCAATATGAATATAAAGGGGAAAAAGAACTTTTAATTGAAGAATATCTTTAGGTTTTAATCTTTTCGATATCAAAACTTTTAGTTGGGATTAAAAATTTATTAAATTTTTAAATTGTAAAATAGTAATTGAATATCACTTGAGTTGCCGACATCTTTAACAGCAAAATATATTATTTATTTTTACCAATTAGTTAAAATGTATAGATATGCAATTGACGGACCGTAAAGCATTTTTGGAGGCTATTATATCAATTCAAATTCGTAAGACTTAAAAATGTTAACTACACATGGCGCCCTATTATTAGGAGGAAAAGCAGCTCATGCAATAATGAGGTTGTGGGAAAATTTTGTCCCAACATATACAATTCAATATCTTAGAATTTTGATAAAATGTGGTGTTAAGTTCATTTACTGATTAATTATTTAAGTAGAATTAGTTAAAAAAAGAACATTCATTATTTTAAGTGAAAGTCAACTTACATGAAAATTATAAATACCCTTCAATTTTCCACAACCTTTCATGTGAGATTCTTTTATATTTTCTTTCATTCATATTTGCATAGCCAATAATTTCTCCTCAATTGTGGATTCCTTTCTACATTACTTTCCTTTTAGCGAAAGCCACTGAGAATATTGCAGAATAATTTTAAGAAAATTATATGAAACATAAACTTTAAATTTTAATTAAAAAACTAGTATAGAATGCGCCTGTATGCGTATCCTTATATATAGTCTATAGATGTCGAATATAATATTGGAAAAGGAAAATAAATTAATTAAGTAGAAGTCCCATCAAATTACAGCAACATACGCAAGTATAAATCTTCTAAATAGTCTACTTACCAAACCTACGCAGAAGATAATGCAATAAATTTGGAAATGCCAATTGACAAAACAATTGTGCACAAGTCCTAGTCTTTGAAAAGTAACATGGACCCTAAAGTGAAATAGAATTTAATGAAAAGAGAAGTGCCTCAACTAAGTTCTTCAATTCTAAAAAAACTGCATCTTCTGTGCATGGGCCTCTCTATTTCACCAAACTTGGAATTTTGAAGTCAAGAGTGTGCAATTGGTCCATGTCGTCCTACCAAGTTTGTCTCTTTTTATTATATGTGTCGGTCATGCACATCCAATTAATTTATTGTATTCCCTATTTTGTGAAATATCGAGCCATAGAATAGTCTAAAGAAGACCAAGTTCGAAACTGTAACGAATTGGAATTCTCAAAAAAAATTATAGATATTGTGTTTTAGTCAAATTTGAGATAAAGAACTGGATGAATCTTGTAGAACTTATAAGGCATTCGAAAATACTCGACTTAAAACTAAAATATAAACGTATACTCATCAACATTCATGACTCTCGGGGAAAAAAAAATCAAAATTCATGTGTATATTGCGATTAACAAAAGAAGTATCCTGTGAGACTTCATATAGCATCGGAGTGAAATGGGGATTATTTCCCGAAAATACGAAGGAAGATGTAATTGAGACCTTAGACCGTAATATCATGAGTGTTAAGGAATATTCGTAATCATATTTGCATGTGAATGTATTGTGATCTATTTCCATTTGTGTAGATATGTACATATACACAATCTCTTGTACTATATATATTTACTCAATGCAATACAGAAGAGACAAGCTCTCACATTTTCAAACCCTAAACTTTACAATGAGGACCTAATGGAGCCCTTTGATACCATCTCGGTTTTTTCCATGGTCATTCTTTTATTATTTTTTTTAATGAATAGAATTACACCAAATAATCTCATTTTCCTGTTTTTAGATTCATTAGATGTGCAAGAATGGTTGTACTTGATTATACCAGGCTTTTCTTATATATATTTTTTCAGTTTAGATGAATAAAATTTCACTAAAAACGACTCATGAAAAAAATATATCAAAAGTTTGATTCCAATACAACTTATTTAAAATTTCATATTATAAATGTTTGATCCCGTATATATATTTCTTCACTTGTCCAAGAGTTAGTACATACAAGTTGAACAGTACTTGCAACTTGAATAGAAATTGTTTGGAAAGTACAGCACAGGTTGTCTTGGATCAGTTTGTGCTGTTGTAAAGCGGAAGTAAATCTGGGCCATGGTAGGTAGGCGATGGTTCTTTTAAGAGTCGGGTCACAGAAGAAGCTAGCAATCTTGCATGGAAAAAAAATCATAAGAAAACGACACAAAAGAGTATCGTGGTGTACCTCATGAGGCAATGAACTTCATTCATCTGTTTTGGCATTTCTTTTTCTTGGAAATACGAAAAATGCTTATTTCCTTTAGGGCTTGCCAAAAAAAAAAGGTAAACGCTTCTTTCTTTGGAAATATCTCAACTAACGATATTCATAGAGAGTTAAAAATCATGTACGGACCCTATTTATGCCAATTTTCATTATCTCACTTTTGTTTTTCTAGTTTCATCAATATGAATTTGTTGAAAATGATTGATGAGATTGAATCTAATTCCGAAATTCGGAATCGAAATCATTTTTTATTATCTAATGATCACTTAACTACCATTTTTCAAGAGGCTAATTGCATATGGCCAATTGGTTCGCAATTTTAAAGTTCGACAAACAAAATACGAACGATGGCCTAGAACCTTTTGAGAGCACTATTAAGAATAGTCATGTTAAAGCTCATCAAACATGTGTCTGGTGAGATTTTCTACTAGGTTTCTTGGGTTTTGACAGGTAGACATCTATGAGATTTATATCATATATTCAAGTATGTATGAACTTGTTTACAAGATTTTTCTTAAAACATTTTGTTCTAAATGAATAAAATTTCGAGAATCATGACTTGTAAAATTAGTTGAAATTTCATCAATGAAATAGTGAACTAGATTGATGGTTCAGTTGAATTCATGAGTGTTGGAGAATTTTCGGTCTATACTTTGGTTGAATTTGGAAAGCGGAATAGAGTTGAAGTGAGAGAGAAAACAATATCAATATTTATAGTTGTTCAGTCAATAATGCATACGTCCACTACCTAAGTCTCACTTAGAATTTTCACTATATCGAAGATTGATTTCGGCTCAATCCAATAAAGCCTTACAACAAGGTTGATTGCGGTTCACACCTCTAAGGCCAACAAGGTTGATTACAGTTCACCCCTCTAAAGCCAACAAAGTTGATTACAGCTCAAACCTCTAAAGCCATATAATATTGTTTTCTCTAGGTTCACAACAAACATTTCTCCACTCTCAAAGTGTTTACAAAAAGATTACAAATAATGAAAGCTCTATGCTAGGAGTACATGTGTTTGATTGATGTTCTTGATCTTCTCTCTAACTTAAATTTGGTGTTTTGGGGTTGATGGAATGATGAAAAAATTTGGGACTTAAAACCATATGATCATCTATGTTTTTTTGTCATTCATTGATGTATTTATATCTTTTCCAAGCCATATGACCGTTGGTAAAGTGAAACTAGTCGTTGGAGTGCTTTAATGTTGTTTTCTATTGTCTGAAAGTTGTTGACATACGTCCCAAACACCATGACGTACGTTGATCATGAATAAACCCAGATGACGTACGTTTTAAGTGTCTAACGTACGTTGCGGATGATTCATGTACGTTGTTTTGTGCTCCAGTGGCTTCAGTTTGCAGTCAGCTTCTTCACAACATACATTGCACACTTGTTACGTACGTTGTGGACTATAAAGTATTTTATTTCTTGTGTTACGCACGTTGTGCCTCTCTATTGCGTGCGTTGCATGCACTTAGCGTACGTTAAATGCGTTGACAACATTGTTTTGCAACTCCAATCTTTTCAACGTGTTCCACCTCAAGTCAAATGCTTTGCACTTCATCAAAACATTTTCTTCATCATCAAAACATAAAAAAAAAAAACTTAATATTGATCACCTTTGATCCAACAATAAGGTGCACTAAGCAAGAATTATTATCTTTATCCAAAGATTTGAATTGTTGAATAAGATATAGTATTTCTATTTTGTTTTTCCTTTTCAATACATCCACTAAATAAAAAAAAAAAACTTAAAAAGATTTCATCATTTTTCAAAATACCCGAACGTTGAAATATTCAAAATTAACAACACTTTAAATACAAAATCTATAATCCCAAAATCATTTATTAAAAAGAATATAACCTCGTATCATTTCACTATGGTTATTGGTGATATCGTATTTAATTTTAAAAAGACTTAATAACACTAAATAACATAATTTTTGTTTATTTTTGCATTTATAGTTCGACCTTTCGAAAATAAAATTCAATAGCACCACGTTTGTAATTTTTTGTATTCATGACACGAGTTAGTATTTTCGTTAATAAAAAACGACAATTAATGACATGACGTCGTGATGACTATCACTTAAAAACTGGCAGTCACGTCATCTATTGTCGTTTTTTCCTTAAAAAAATACTAACTTGTACTACAAATGCAAAAAAATACAAAAATGATGATATTATGTGTTATTTTTAAAAGGTCAAACCACAAGTATAAAAACGAACAAGATCGTGTTGTTATTTAATGTGATTAGGCCTTTTGAAAAATTAAAACAATAGGAGTTTTAACTAGTCTGGGTTGGATATTAGTGCACTCTTCAGCCCTCCATTGATAGACCTTAATTGGGCTTTTCTTTGGTCTCACATTGCTTTGAGAGTCTCTGGGTTTGACGATGGACCCAAGATATCCATTAACAGGGATGCTTCATCTATAGTGAACTGAGTGGGATTCACTGCAATTCTCAAACATCATTAACTATGATGGTTTGTTGTTATTATTAATTATAAAATTATTATTCTTTTGTTGAAATTGACAGGTTTATTTATTTTTTATTTTAAAACAATAGGTATCTCGAATTTGACCTAATCAACTGCACCAGAAAGATATTAATCGGACAGAGGATTATCACTAATTTATAAATGGCCAATAACAATTATACTTACTCAATATATGATTCTTGGACAAAAAGCAAATGAAACAACCATACATCACTCCAAATCATTGATAAAAGTTTTTTTTCGGAGAGAGGATTGTGACTAGTTTATAAATGGCTCATAAAAACTACACTTGCCCAATGTGAAATTCTCGACTCTAAATTCTAGAACGGTGCTAAAAATATGATGAATAAATTAGAAAATGAAAAATTGAAATAGCTAGGCATCATCCTAAATCGGTTGAGTCAAACTGTCAATGTGAGACCTGATATTATCTTGGAATTGAGTTTTACTCCACCTCAAAAGTTACCTTCCACTAGCCTGTAAATGTGCAGTTGACTACTATTCAATCAATGTGGAATTCTTGATAAGTTATGTACATATTTTTTAGCAAACTAGGCGTTCGACATAAAGAGTTTTCACCAACAAGTGGACATTCCGCCTGCAGGATTGATAAGCATTTACTCTTCATATACGTACTAGGCAATAGCATGGGAGAAAGCAGAGTCATACTACAGCTAAGAATTGACAGAACCCATAATTAACTTTTATCCAACATTTTTTTAACCTATCAAATTTTTATTTTTATCTATTAATTTATTTAACTTTTTAAAACGGTGTAATTAATTCATCTAATTTAATGCCGTTAACAAGTCAAATTTTTTCATTTGCGAATGATGACATATCAGATTTTTCTGTTCGGAGATGATGACGTGGATGTCAATAGTGCCAAACATAACAAAATGCATATTTAATCTCCTGAACTTTCAAAAAAAATCATTTCAGTCCCTTAAATTTTAATATTCATCTATAAGCTCATTGAACTCTCTAAAATCATATTAAGAATGTCTTCCAGTTACATGAAACTCTCATCAATATAATCATGTCTTTAAAAAAAATTATAAATAATCTATCCAATTCATTTGAGCATTAATCAAAATTACTAATTTTTTTTTTGAAATATTGCTCAAAAAATAATTTGCAATATATCAATTTGACATTTAAAAATTTTGTAACATTACTAAAAAACTTGATTAATATATTTGAGCATTAATCAAAAGAGAAATAAAATAAAGCAGAATATTTAAAGTATCATCCAAAATAAAATATTTGAGTTTTGTCCACAACTCAGATATAAAACTCAATTATTTTTGCCAAAAGATAATTCGCAAAATGTCAATTTTTTTCAAAAATAAATATATTTATTTTTGAAAATACCATATTTCCAAGTATCATCCCATATACATGAAATTGTTATACGTTCCAATTTTAATTAAGAATTTCGCATACGAAACAAACTCGAGTGACATTTAATTAACTTGATATATATTTGTTGATCATATAGGAAATATTCGTATATATTGTAAGAGTAAATATAATTAAACAAATCATATGCTTGTAATGTTGTAAAATTATATATTGGGAGTAAATAGAATTGAACAAACCATTTATGTTCTTTCTTTAATGCATTATTTTGTTAATGAAATTTCATCTAATTGATTTGAAAGGATTTTTAACATATGTTTTAGAGAGTTCAATGAGCTGATAGTCAAAATATGAAGTTCAGGGGGCTAGAGAGATATTAGGTTAAAGTTCACAGGGGTTATATGTGTTCTACTATATTTTGGTATAATTGACATCCATGTCATTAACCCGTGACGGAAAAATCTGACATTTATAGTAAAAGTAACTGCGTTACGTTTTATGGGCTGATAAATGAAATTAAAAAGTTGAATGGACTGATAAATAAAAATTAAAATTCAGTGGGTTAAAGAGATGTTAGGTATAAATTTGAGGACTAAATAGTGGGTTCTGCCGCTAAGAATTAGGGGGCTTGTATTCTTCCCCAAAAAAAAGGAAACAAAACCAACTTTTAAGCTTTTTTTGTTGAAAATGTTGATATTAATTTAAAATATTAATATTTTTAAAATAGTATTTTAAATTAATTAATGTTCTATCTTTTTTCAATTTAAGAATTGAAAAGAAAAAAAAAAAGAGAAAGATCTTAAAATGGCGAATGAATATAAATTTCAGGACAAAAAATTATAACTTTAATTTATTTTTTCATCAATACTGTAACTATTTTCCCAAAAATGCCTTTTTATCCCCCCAGAGATTCGCTCTATTGAAAATGGAAGAGTATTAAAAACAAATAAAATAAAATAAAAGAGGTGAACTAGTTGGAGCTAGAGATAAAGGATATATAAATAAGATATCTCGTTATTTACACATAGTATAATAAATTGAAGCAATATGATATTTACAAACCGATTTTAATTGTCGAAAACGGTACCGTTTTCACATGCCACGTTGTGATGTTTGGGAGAGAGCTAAATCCTTCGCCAAACAAGGTTCTCCCGCCAGCCAAACCAAACAACTGTGGGGACAAAATGGTCATTTCCCATCACCCTTTGGTAAGGGATCCATACTTTTCTCTAGAGTTTGGCTTCACGCTCTGCACATTAACCAGTTTTTTTTTTAATTTTAATTTACCCGGTTTTATTTTACCACATTTTATTTTTTTCTTGAAAAAAATATTTTAATGTATTTCATAATCCTCAGGTAATAAATATTGGGGAAATGACATTCCATGTCCTTTTTTCTTATTTTGATTTTACAAATACAATTCAAATAATTATATTTTCTAATACATAATAATATTATTTTTTTATTTCTCTAATACCACATTATTTATATTCTTTTTTTCCAGTTTTTCTATTTATCTCCTCTCTCTCTCTTCTCTTCTTTCTCCTTTCTATGCCTCTCTCTCTACTCTTTGACTCTTCTGTCAGATCGTCTTTGCCACCATCTTCTTCTTTTCCTCCACCTCCCTATCTTCCTTATCTCTCCTCCCTTCGCGTCTTTGACTTCCTTTCTCTCTATTTTCTCCCCGATCTACTCTCATCCTCCTCATTTGTCCTCCCCATCCTCGACTTTCTTCTTCATCGACGAACTTGATGCAATTCTACCTAATCTGGAGAGAGATGGCGACGCGAGGATGATCAAGAGAGAGAGAGAGAGAGAGAGAGAGATCTAGGTCGACAGGAGGTACGAGAGTGAAAGCGGGATAGAGAGGCGTGGTCAGAGTGGAGAGAGCGACGGGTGGAGAGGGGCGGCGGCTAGAGTTTCAAAACCCTAGTTGTACCTATAACATAAAGGACCAAAGTTCACTAATTTTTAAATCTAAAAATTTGTTTTTCAAGACCCTAGCTGCACCCTCAATAAAAGGGACCACAGTTCACTAAATTAGTACGTAAATTTGGGTTTGTACTAGTTATGTACTCTTCTTTTTCTAGTTTTGCTCTCATCTAAATAATAAACAAAAGTTAAAAAATTAACTTGGTTTGTTCTCATTATGTTAGTACTCGTTATGTACTTCACAGGCAATCAGTTATACTAGTAAAAAGAGTTTCAATTTTGTTGTTATACTAGGTGTACTCGTTGTAGAGTTGATAATCACACTAGAATGGGGGTTGAATAGTGTGATAATAGAAGCTTTAAATTTTCTTCGAGAATAATTGCGGTAAATGAAAGAATACCAAGAACTTATAGTAGTTCGGCTAACTCGATGCCTACATCCACTACTTAAGTATCACCACTTAGGATTTTCACTATTAATCTTCTCAAAGATTACAACTTCACTTTCTAGCTAAGTGAGAACTCTTACAAGTTTCTTGATTACGATTCAAGAACAAAAACCAACTTAAGGATATACCCTTGATCCTCTCACAATCAATCTTTTCAAAAGTGTTTACAAACACTCACCAACAGATTAAAAGCTAGTGATACAAGTAAATGAAAAATGAATTTGAAGAGCAAATACACTTGTATCAATAAAAGAGAAATTCAATGCTTTGATGCTTGGTAGTTGTTAAAATTCAATGCTCAGATGTTTTGTTATGTGTTTCTGGTCTCCCAAGCATGTATTTATACTCTTCTCTTGATTTTAGACCATTATGGGATGTAATGTAGCCGTTGTGGTATTAAATGAGGCGCATTTAATACACTGTCAGAGTCTTCTCACGTACGTGTCATAAATCGTACGTACGTTACCAGTCTTGATATTCATCACACGTTCGTGATAAGTACATACACGTACGTTGATCATAGCTAATCCCCAGTTCACGTACGTTAATAATTTCTGACGTACGTGACTTCTATGTTTGAACCATCCAGTAGCTTCTGTTTTCAGTCCG
>CAODLS011472695.1:0-13190 GCA_948243855.1 Flueggea neowawraea | reverse complement strand
TCTACTTGAAAACAGAATTGACAGATCAACTACAAAGATTTGTTGCTTCATTACTGCCAATATTTCCAGGATTGAGATAATTCCAATCTGTTGTGAATTACAGTTTTGACTTTTTCCAAATTTGTCTTACTTGCAATATTTTTTGAGTACTTGTCCTTAAATGGTGCATTAAATGACGTAAGCTTCAATTCCATTTAAACTATGATTTTGAAGTAATGACAGTTGATCTTTCAGCCAAGATTGTTCTAGCAATTGTAGTTTTTGAGAGCTTGCTAAATGATAAAGTTAGGAAACTATCCTTGTTCTAGAGTTCCTGAAAATGATTTTGCCTTGCTTTCAAAGTGAGCAATAATCTAGTAAGTTATATTTTAATTGTGGAATCCCGTCTTAGTTTACAATCACTATTTTTTTAACTAAAATGAATTGTTGATGTTATATATGCTATTTTCTTTAGCAAGTCTGATCCATTTGCATGTTTATATTATCAAAGGTTAAAGTGTAGGCTGAATTTTTCATGTTAATTAAACTAATTTGTATAGGAAAACAGTGACTCTGAAGATTTATTCACAACTCTGATTGCAAATCGAATTCAAACTATTTTTTGTCAGTAGATAAGACAGCCCACTATTGGTTCTGTTACGCAACTTGTATTCTACCTTGACTATGAAAGGGTAGCCTGGAACTTGAGGAGAATGCTGAGTTATATTCTTGAGCAATTTTGTGCTTTGGGAGTTGCGTTGCAAACAGTTGTTGTCTTCTTGATTCTCGATTGTTCATGTTCAAGTCTCACTTAAGACCATTCGTGGGACAGATGGGGACTTCTCAAAAAGACCAGAAATAAATTTTCTTTTTTGTTTCATTACAATTGATACTTTGCCAGTTTCAGATTTCTAAGCTTTATTTATGTTGGTATTTCTAAGTCTCTTATTGTTTTAGCTGGAATTGTGTTTTCCTGTCTCATATCTATGTTAGAGGTTGGCGAAATGTCAATTTTGTTGAATGTCAAGCATCACTTAATTTCATTTGTTTAGGAAGATCCTTGTCCAGTTTCTTATATCGTCATTGAGTGGTTACTGAACCCAAGTGTATGATTTAGGACAGGAACAGAGGAGGTAACATCAGGATGGCCTGCATTTCATTTGATTTGTAAGTTGAAGGGGATGTGTGTGACCGTGACAAATTCCAACCAACTGTTTTCTTAAGTCGGCTATACGGAACTGGGGTCAAATATTCTCCATGACATCGAACATTGAAGCAACCCTTATTAGGATTAAACTTTAAAGTTGACAAATGATATTTCTTATCTTTACACTTTGCTAGTTAACAAAACCACCTTTTGCTTTATGCTTGGGTTAGGTTGTGTCAATTTAATTTCAGTTTGACCCCTAAAAATGAGCTCTGTAAAGTTAATAATATACAACTTGTTTGGACATGCATTTGTTTGCCAGGGGAATCTCTTTACATCTGTTTCTTTTCTCTTCTTCACCATTTGTTTTGAAAAGGAAATCGAAATACTTCAATCAGGTTGAAAGAAAAGAGGCATCAGGGAAAGCACACCAGGGACACCTGAGGCCAGAGAGCACATCCGACAACATGGCTGTCTCAGTACAACTGGACCACCGTTTTGGAATTATCAAATCATGCTACTACCATTAATTTATATGTCGTTGCATTGCGCCAGTAAGACTAATACAAGCGGTTGAGCGTGTGTTGTCAAACTAAAATTCAGGTTGAACTTCTTTTATAACTAAAATATGTTGTTTCATAGCATTACATCTCCAAATATGAGTACCATATTTTGTTCTGCTCCCACATATAGATCATAACCCAGCTTGCAAGTTGATCGCAGAAACACCAGATTGTGGTGGCTGTCAATGTCGATAAATATGACTTACAAGTTAGTAAGTTTACGGTGCTTTGCGGTAGGTTAAGTTTCATTTGGATTGGGTTTGGAATTGTGTTTTTATATTTTCACGCCATGGCATTACGGTCTTTCCTTTCTAGTGAAGCGAATACCTGATCGTCAATTTGTTTGCATAAGCACTATTTTACCTTATCTTGATTAGATTATCAATTCCAATTGTGAAAATTTCAATCTCCTTTGAGTTGGTGCTGTTTTTCTTTGTACATTATACGAGAGGTTCAACTTGCGACCAAAAGATATACGGTTAACTTTTAACTATAATCACTACAACTACAGTAATTATGATTAGGACTCGTCGTTATATAGGAGAGTTTTTCTTTTGGGCAGGAATATAGGAGAGATTGAACCCCATCATTTAAAGTCTAAAATTCGCCACTTAGAAATTAACTAAAATGGTTAGGTACGATGAAGTTAGGATTCAACATGAACTAGTATCATCCTTGCACGATGTGTAGATTAATTTAATAAGATAATTATTTTTTCATATTAAATTATATCAAGAAAACTAATTTTAATTAATTGTTTAAAATTATTTTTGACAAAAAGTATGATGAACGAAAACTATAAATTGAAAATCAATATTTAAAGATAGTGAGTTTTTCTAAGCTTTTGACAAATAGTTTCATAGTTAATTGACTTGAAACTTTTTATATATATTCTTACTCTTTGAAAAAAAAAACTAAATACACCAACTATATAGTTAATTCACAAGTAACTTTTTATTGCTCTTATTATTATTTATTTAAAGAGAGTTGAATACACTAACTTAAAATATATTGGCATATTTTACATTATATAAAAAAAATCATTTTTTTGCTATATATATATATAGCGATTGTTAAATTTATTATAAATAAGCATGTTCATTGTTAGAGCTACTTTGATAATTACTATAAAACAATAATTGTTTGCTACATTATATATGTGATTGTTTAATTTAGTATAAATAAACATGTTGATTGTTATGCACAATTTTAATTACTATTTCTCTAAATTCTTTAAGAGTTTAATTTTTTTAATAAGAAATTGTGAAAATATAACTAAATATTAGATATTTTTCTTAGTTAAATAATATTCTCCAATGAAAATTTTTCTTCAAGAATTTTTGTTGGACCCTCTCTTATATGTTTATTACATAATCTCTCCATTGTATTTTTCTAATTAAATGATTTGATTTTTAAATTTATTAAGTTTTATCTTCTCATACTTTTTTATTTTAGATATTTTTCACTTTCTGAGCTTATTTGACTTGACATCATTTATGTTCCTAACTTTTTAACTCTCATTCTACACATATCAATAATGTACTTAAAGAACATTTAAACAAAAACTCTCCTATTATTATTAAAAAAATATCTTATATAAATGCCAAGTAATACCCGTGTATTGCACTGTAAATTGTAATAATCTAATTTTAATTAAAATAAATTTTTAAATAAATTATGTAATAATAAAAATATATAGTCTAATTAATTTGAAAAAATTTAAGTTGAAGTTTAAGTGGATAGTTAAAATGTTAATTGGAGCTCTCAAAAAAAATAATATTCATTAAAAAATATTGTCTAACTAAGAAAATATCTAATATTTAGTTATATCTCACAATTTCTTCTAAAAAATAATTAAACTCTTAAAGAATTTAGAGAAATAATAATCAAAGTAGGCATAACAATCAACATGGTATTTATAATAAATTAAAAAATCAAATATATAATATAGCAAGAAAAATATTATTTTAGAGTAATGGTCAGAATTAGTCATAACAGTAAATATGTTTATTTATAATAAATTAAAAAATTGCATATATAATATAGCAAAAATATGATATTTTTGCTATACAGTGTAAAATATGCTAATATATTTTAACTTAGTGCATTCAATCATCTTTAAATGAATAATAATAAGAGAAATAAAAATTTATTTCTCAATTAATCACATAGTTGGTGTATTAAAGAATAATAATATAGGTAAAAAATTACGCGTCAATCAACTACGAAGTCACTTGTCGAAAGTTTAAAAAAAACTCTAAGATTTTTATATATACTAGTTTTTAGTGCGCGTGCCTTGCACGTGAATCTTGAGTTTATAAAGATATTTTTAAAATATTGTAGATTATATAACTCAATTATTATTTATTAGATAATCACAAATGTGACATATTAAAGTATTTCACATAGAAGACACATTAATTGAAAATTATATAAATATTCGGCCGGAAAACATATGCCCCAGAAGCCTTCTAGTGAAATCCAAATGTAAGACTAATACATCATTAGGCGGAGAATTAATAATAACCCAATTTCTCAAGACATTTATATGGAGACAAAAACAGAGATAAACATGAATGGAAAGAGGAATGTTGAAGGTAGTAATTGCGTTAATTAGAATTCGAATATGTCAGAAGAATCCTAGCTAAACATACTCCCTTATAATCCTAACAAGGACTCCATGAATGAAAAGTTTTCTTGACATTTATACAAAATAAGTCCTGAAGAAACGACTTTTCTGGTTTAATCAGAAATCAAATTGCAAGTCAAGATGGGAAAATTAACCAGATAGAGCGAGATGAGTGTTGCAGGTGTTTTTGATTAAGGAGTACCGTTGGCGTGAAACTACCTTCCCCTTCCCAATTTTTATCGCCCACTTCTCAACCTCGTCTCTCTCCACCGCACCCACCACCAATTCTGAAGGCGCCCCGAGGAAATGTTGAAGTTCAAGTCATAGTAGTTGCTTGTAATTATCCATAAGGAAGTTAATGTGAAAATGAAATTTAACATGGTCCACAAAGGAAGTTCAAATACCTGTGGAGTCATAGTAATAATAGAAGTATTTATGGTGAATAATTAATTTTTCTTTTCAACTTAATTTTTTAATAGTGAATAATTATCAATTACTTGTTTAACAAAAGATTTAAAAATATTTATGAATTAAAAAGAGGGATAAAAGTATTCAAAAAAGTTTTCCTCATATCCATTCATTTATATATGGTATGATATTGATTTCGTATGACCAAAAAGTACTATAAATTTCTACAAAAATATTTGAAGCCCAAGTAAAGACAAGGCAAATGAGCTTCTTGTCTCCCAAAATTATTATGAATTATAAGCCATCTGTCAGGAAAACAGGAGATAGAAAACACGGAAATAAATAAGAGCAATCACATAAGAACACAAGATTTACGTGGTTCGGTCAATTGACCTAAATTCACTGGCAAAGAGCGAGTAATTATATTATTCACAGTCAAAATTGGCCAAAGGCTTCCATAAGCTTACAAAGGCTTATAAGAATGTTTCCAAGCCACCTTATATATGTTTACAATGAAACCCTAGCCAAAATAGACCACCCAAAACCCTAACATAAGGCCTAAGACCTTCTAGAATTAAGACACATGCACGAGGGAGAAAAACACGGTCGGATCTGTCGACACGAGGAGAAACGTGCGTCTGTGTGTTGAGATGAGCGACCTGGCCATCACATAATCTAGACGTCCTACATTGTTCCACCAAAAATCTTCCTTTTCGTCTCCAATCCGTCCCATTTTGAATTGCTTAGTCAAACATCAACATGGCTCCATAATTCTTCAAGAAAATTCCACTTTAATATCAACAATTCTCCATCTTGAATTGAATTTTCTTTCCCTGGACAACTCTGAACCCAGAATTACTCATCTGCCATGCCCCTACAGGGCCTTAAGTCCTGCAACAACTAACCAAGTCCAAGTCAGACTTGTCTCCACTAGCTAGCTTTACCTTTTTACCATTCATACCTAACAACACACCACTTGGCGTCTTTCCTGGTGTCTTACCTAACAAAAACATAGCTTGATTCTCTTCCTCGAGTTCAACACCAACACCTTTAAATCTAATATAATCCTATTAAATTTATTAAAATGTTCTTTTACCTGCATCCCTTCAGTCATCTTTAAGATATGCAATCGCCTTTTCTGATAAATTTTGTTTGACAGAGATTTTTTCTGACACTTACTCTCAAACTTTTTCCACAAGCCTGTTGCAGTAGTTTCATTAGCTACCTCCCTCAAGATTTCATCTGTCAGACTCAATAGAATTGCATTGCACGTCCTCTTCACAATCTCAGCTTTTTGCACCGCTGTCAGTTCTTTAGGTAATTTCTCATCACCTTCTAATGCCCCCTCACACTTCTACTGAACCAAAATCACCTTCATCTTCAACTTTCACAGCATGAAATCATTCGACCCATTGAATTTCTCAATCTCGAATTTGTATGAAGACATCTTCTTTCTGCAGAACTGAACCAGATTGTTAGGAAGCAAGTGTGAATATTTAACTGTCCGATAATATTGGGAAGTTGTGGTGGGTATGAAGGACTTATACGTAGTATGAACTCATAACTCATTGCCTTAAGGTTTTGAGTAAAGATGTTGTGTCAGATCTACTTATGTGCCCCTTCACTTGGTCCATGTGTGAGGTAGATCTCCCCAACGCTCTCCGGGTCCAACAAGTGATATCAGATCCAACGGTTCGGCTGGGACCAGACAATGACGAGTATGGTGCGGTGGTGGTATGTGATGAGTGTGGTAATGAGGTGAAAAACTATAATGACTGGTGTAGCCTCAAACTACTATATGAGTAGGCTGAAAAAACTCGTAGACGGAAGGGTGGAGTCATGGGAAAAGCTCTTGGTAACACAGTGGTGATGAGAACGGTGAAGAGTTATGTTGACTGCTAAAGCCCTTGTGGAATGTCTAATGTGAGTGGGGCCAACTCCTAGATGAGGGGAGTTATGGAAAGTACTCTTGGATTAAAATTCTACATTAGTACTCAAAGAGGCCCAAAGAAATTCCGCAATATTTGGAGTGGTTCCGTTACAGGGGGAGTAAGGCCTAAACCCGATGTGGAAGATATTCACATTGAGAGAGAGATTGTTAGGAAGCAAGTGTGAATAGTTAATTGTCCCACATTGAAAGTTGTGGTGTGTGTGAATGACTTATAAGTAGTGTGGACCTATAACTCACTGTCTTAAGGTTTTGGGTAAAGATGTGGTGTCAGACCTACTTGTGTGCTCATTCACTAGATCTACGTGTGAGGCAGATCTCCTCAAAGTTCTCCGAGTCCTACACCATCTCGTCAAGAGCAGCCCTATTGGATATTACAAACACATTTATATGTAAGTCATCAAATCAAATCATATATAGTAGTGGGAGTGCAAAGCCATTTGCAAGATTCACGTTGCCTTATATGTGCATGCATATATATGATAAATTAATAATTATGATGATATATCAATCGTCGACGTGACTCAACCATGACAACCTCCATCCAACATTGTTCCACGCTTCCATATGCCCCCATATGCCTGGGTCCCTTTTACCACAATGCTCTTACTAAATAACACAAATGGAACGTAAAGTGCACACGTATGAATCAGTTCTGTTTCCAAATATAAGAAAAATTCAGCTTGAGTTTGCATAAAATATATTAATGAAAGTATTAGAGCGTAATTTTTTTTATAGTTATTGTCTATTAGATTTGTACCTAGAATGTGACCTACAAATTTTTATTCTCATACCAGCTGGATTACCTCTGATGAGTATATTTAAGCGTAATTAAAAGAAAATCTTAAGAGGATTAGAAACAGAACAGGATAAATAAAAGGGAATAACGATGATGTTGGTATAATTTAGCGGAAGAAATTAGAGGGTCGAGATAGAGAGTACGTGGTGAAGTTGAGAGTGAGGGGACCCACAAGCAGAGCCCCCCATGGACTCTGGCTTTGCACGCGCAGTCAGGGAATTGGGCCCACATAAAATAGGCCCACGCAAGTCCATGCAAAATCAAATAAAATAAATAAGAAATTGAAAAAGTGGCGTGGAATTTGATGGACCCTTTGTCAGGGGTGTATTACACTTACCGTGAACCATCAATCAGTCGACAGAGACCCAATCACTAACATGCGCATCGGGGATTGCATTTTCGATCATCATCGTCATCATTGTTGTCCCTCGTCCACGTTCCGTTTCCCTCACTCTCATTTTAACGCTGTAATCCTAACCCCCAACCCACACCTCTGAACAATCCTTACTAATTAATAAGAGATTTGACTCTTTTTAGGCACTTGGCAGTTGTTGGTTATGGGGAATGACAAAGATCAAAAGTCCTGATAAAAGGGTCATCAAATGGATTATAATTGGTCTTAAATCATGTTCGCATCATGTGGCCAACAAGCATTCAAGGTGTGATGTAATTATGTTCCCTGCTTATTTTAAGTACTACAAAATAGTACTATAATGAAAAGAAGTGGTGAATAAATAAATAAGAATTTCAGAATTGAATCTCCATTCAAATCCTCTAATTCTATCATCCGTGAAATGCTTCTCATGTTGTAAAATAAAGAGAAAGAAATGACAAGGCCTTGAAGGAGCAAAACAATTCGTGAAACCAAAGAAACATTTGTCGTAGTAAAGCTAATGATTGTAACTTGTAAATCTCTTTATTTTTGTAATTTCGCTATGAATGAAATTCTCTGATTGGAGTTGCGCTAAATTTGTACTCAAAAGAACAATGATGTGGCCATAACTTTGGAACTCATCATTCATTTTCATACGAGGAAAAATATAATTAATAAATGTTGAGCTAGTATCTTTTAAAGATGAAAAAGCAAAGCCATCCAAGATCAATATCATCAATTACGAGTAAGATGAAAGGAAAGAGCGATCAGTTTTGATTGCCTTCGAAGGCCACTTGTCATGCCCAAATATTAATTGGGGACGATATTTTTCTGATTTCATATTCATCATGGGTGAATAAATTACAATATGTTATCAATATGCACATCATTGGAATTTGTCATTTTGTGAAAAAAGCGACGGTTATGGTGTTGGATTAGATTGGAGAGAAGGCGATGTATGTGCACCTAAAACAGCAACACTACAAAATCAAAATACTGCCAACATTGCACATTATACGTTGAATTAAATAAAAAAGAAAAATTAATCTGAATGTCAAACAAGTAACACTAAAAATGCATTAATCTATTCTTTTCTAAGCATACTACGTTGAGGTGCACCGAACTTGGGAACTCAGAATTTAGCCTGGCTTATTTCATGACAACAAGAAAGATGAAGCTACTGAAGCTTTGATTAGAATGGAATATCATGAGAGATTTAACTTCAACTTTCTGAGCCTTTACCTTAAGCTTTTTGGTTTTGTACGGGGTATTATCCTGTTCATAGTTTTTTAATAAGAATATATATAGGGTTTTCTCTATTACAAGGTTGTTCACTAGCATTACTCCTACACTACATCTTGTGATCTAGATGAATAAAATTTTACTATAATATATTTTGATGCATCACTAATTTATAAAAACACAATTGCTTTCTTCGTTTGATGAGAAAAAACAGTAAATTAATCTTGAGAATCAACATTTTTCCTGACGATAATGATGCAAATGGATCACGTCTCGGGTAAATATTTATGCTTAATTACAAGACAGCAGAAATAAGGGAAGCAGTGAAAAAGAAAAATAAAAAGAAAAGGAAAAGGTGTTAACCAAGTCAAATTAAGAATAATTGCAAAGTGGCATTTTGGTTGTAAATAAAAGATAGAAGTAATGATAGTTTGGAGGAAAGTAGGAAGCTATGTGATCAGAAGGTGCAGATAAAAACAATTGAAATGAAAAAGGCTGTGGATGCGGTGTTGAAGGAGGAGAGGAATATTTAGGGTTTAGTGACATGCAAAGGGCTTAGCTCAAAGCATCAGTTCGGTTTCTATTAGCTTTTATAAGCTCATTCTATTCGTAGTTTTCTATGCAATATGTCTGCATTGATCCGTTCAAGCAAAGCGTGCCTGATGCTTTCACAGATCACTGAACTAATTAACAATTTATCTAATTAATTAATTAACTTTGCTATTAACTTTTTAATATATATATTTTTTTACCACGACCTGTTTCCTAATTAACTATAGACATTTTTTACTATGAATAGTATGGTAAGTACGTAATTTCCTTTTTTTTTTTCCCTTGTTGTCGTAGATATATATTAGACTGCGGTGGATTTATTAGAAGGCTAGCAGGGTCGCCAAATAACTTGGGAAAGGAACAACCGTGTGAGAGTTTTCCATGTTTTTACTAATCTACCACTATCCGATTTTAAATTAATAAAACTTTCCTGAGGCAAAAAAGAAAAAACAAAACTTTATTGTAAAAAAGGGGAAAAAAAGGGCAGAACCTTTTCTCAAATAAATAGGATAAATAATTATACTCGAAAATTTTGATTTCGTAGATGTATTGGGCACTTGGGCTCTCTTTTGGGGTAATATATATACAACTGAAATCTTGATTTATGTCAATAATTCTTTACTTTCCATACATTTCTAAAACATTTTCCCATATACACATACACTATTATGTGTACTAAAATATCAATAATTTTTTATATCTTTTGAAGTGGCGTTTGTTAAATTGGTCCTGATAAAAGGGGTCAAGATATAACTAGAATATTTTCCGAATTAAAATTTGAAATAGTCAAAATATTACTGGAACGTATTCTAATTATTGCTTCAAGTTGTTTGTTAAATTTTTTGGAATAAACTAAAAACTATTTTATTAAAATAGTGAAAGCTTGATCTTTACTAAAATGCCCTTAGTTATAAAATTTATTCCGAATTGTTTGTTGCTGATTTGAAAAAAAAATCACCAATGAAACTCATTCAACTAATTATTGTGTTGCTACTAGATTGAAATAAATATATTAAAAATCCAAGATGCAACTGAATCATAAATAAAAATTAAATCTACACTATTTTAATTGTCGTCTTGCTATTAATAACGATTTGTTTTGCAATGATTTGCATGGCATTGTGATGCCGAGACTATATATTATGTATTATGTACTATGGTCTATTTGCCTCTTTCCTCTAACAAAGAAAAACACATATCACTACAAAATAAATGTTAAAAGAGTAATTTTGTAATTTTACTTTATGAAGCATATTTTGAGATAGAGGTAAGATATGCATATCTTAAAGTTTTAAGATATGGAAATATGAGAGAAATTTTTATGTGGATCCTATATTTTTTAACAAATGTTCAGAATGCTTGAAAAAACTATTATATCTTTTCATCTTAAGCATTCCGACTGTCAACAAACACTACCTGAGTGTTTTACACTTGTACTAGATTTCAAATCACAAACGCACATAAAAGAATTACAGTGGTTAAAGATATAGATTGCAACATGATAAACATATTTGTATTTATCATCATGATAAATACAATATTTATCACACATAATAGTTATTATATTGAATTTATTCTTATTTTGTAAGAATCTTTAAATAAAGATTTATGTCATATATTTGTTGAGTGAGTTGAATGAAACAAATAAAGCCAGCTCCATCCCTGAAAATGTATTCTTTATCACCTTTTGTATTTTTATGCAATTATCTTACATCAACATATATATTGCAAAATGCTTTAAACGTAGGCATTGTAAATTTATATAAATTTTGTTTTTTACTAGTCTAAATAGTGTGCCAAACTAAGTATAATCAAGAAAGATGGCATATATATAAAATTAAATTATTGAGAAGGGAAAAATCAGACATTATAGGGAGGTGGACACAAAGGATAAAAAACAGGGTTTCTTGTTTTTCCAAGATGGTGGCAGTCAAGGAAAGAGTGCGCAGAAGAAATTAGGAAAAGAGAGAGTATGTGTACAAGTGAGAGGGGGCTTTGCTTGAGTTGAAAGCGGACATGCAATGCAATGCAAAGTGTTTTATCCAAAAACCAACAAGGATTGTTTATAGAAAGTTTTCCTTCTTTTCACTTTCCTTTCTTTCTCCCTACTACTATCTTCCTATTCCATTCCATTTCATTCCTGTAGGCACCAAACACTCACACATCTTTATTGATTTTGATTCTTTATTTTTGTTGTTACAATGGGGATCCCAACACCTCTATTTATAATAGCACAATCTAAATTCTACTAGAACAAGTAAATCTAATTAATATTTAATCAAACTCCTACTCTAATAATAAATCCTAATTTGACTTGGTTTAATATTTCTACTTAAGATTCAACAGAAGGTACAAAAGATAAGGTTTATAAGAAAATCTACAACGAACTTAGGTCCAAATAACAAACTACCTTTATATTTTACAATAAAGAATATAAGCCTCAATTATATACAAATTTTTCCGCTAAAATTAGGATTACACAACAAGAAAGATGGTTTTAGAAGACCATTTCTGCCACACCCCACTGTCAATTTGCCTACAGGAATGCCTGTCATAAAGAGATAAGGACTCCAAGCCTAAAAAGTCACTGTCGAACCTTGATTCAGGTTTTGAATGCAACCTTCGTCAGCTCCTCGTTTGTTGATGTTTATTCTTTTGGAGATGATAATCTTGTGCTTTAACCACCAAGCGAAACCCCATCTATCTAACCAGCTAGAGATGATACCAATTTCTCCTAAACAAGCAGCAATTATAGTAGAATGTATTTTATACAAAACATTCCATCTCTTGGAACAAAAAAACTCCATAAAAAAGATGAAACTGCACATAATGACAAAAAAAGGGTATTATAATAGACAAAAAACAAAAAATGAGATAAAAAAGTAAAATAAAATGCCAATAGTCGGCCAAAGTGGCCAGCGGAGGCCAAAAGCTTGTGAAGTTTGTGTGAAGCTTTGGCGCTATTCCAAGCGACCATAACTTTTTTTTTACCAAACAAGCCACCATAATTAACCTTTAGAATAGTGAACACCTCAATTTTTCTCCTTTTTTTCCTATCAAGATGAACACCTAGACATGAAAATTTTGAATCGGAACAGGCAAATCGAACAGGAACCAGACCGGTCAAAATTGGAACCGGCCAACCAAAACTGGAGGGTTGTGGTTTAAGTTCTAGTTCCATCCCTTTAGAAACCGTCGAACAGCCGGTTCAAACCGTCACTGGACTGTTGGACATTTCTCTTTTTTATTTTTTTTATTTTTTCAACTCTATAAACACTCTCATCCCATTCCTACTAATTTTACGCAATTTCTTCTCTCTCAATCTCTTCTACACTCTCACTCTCTTACAAATTCATTTTGCTCTAAATTGCTCTTATTAATTATTTATATATTTTATTATTGCAATTACGTTTTCTATATTTCTTAAAGTTATTTTTTGCAATTACATTTTTTAAATTTCTTCTAATTTTTTACTATAGTTTAATTTAGTTATTTTTTTATTTCATTACATTTAATTAATATTTGCATATTTATTTTGGAGTAATGAAAA
>CAODLS011472615.1:0-18380 GCA_948243855.1 Flueggea neowawraea | reverse complement strand
GAGTCCACATATTTTTGATTAGTGGCGGAGTCCACATATGATTTAGTGGCGGAATCCACATATGATTTGACTTTGGTCCCATGTCAGATACGTTTGGTGAGCCTATGTTGTTGCTCATTTTTCTGTAGTATATATTTTCAGTAGTTTGACAAAGTATATCTTGTTGGAGTACGTGGACTGCAATGCTCGCAGATGTACTTAGATCAGTTCCGTCTGATATAGCTTAGTGACTCTTAGGGTGGTTAGAATACTATTTTGAGCCCCTAAGACTGTCGACGGTTAGCCCTTTTTGTTGGGGAATTTTTCAGGGATGCCTTAGTTGAGTTTGTAAAGCGAAAACGAGTTGGAGTGAAGAGAGAAAACAACACCGCAATTTTTATAGTGGTTCGGCCAACCATGCCTACGTCCACTACCTAAGTCTCACTTAGGCTTTTCACTATATCGGAGATTGATTCCGGCTCAATCCAACAAAGCCTTACACCAAGGTTGATTGCGGTTCATACCTCTAAAGCCAACAAGGTTGATTACGGCTCAAACCTCTAAGGCTAACAAGGTTGATTACGGCTCATACCTCTAAAGCTAACAATGTTGATTACGGCTCAAACCTCTAAGGCTATTAAGGTTGATTACGGCTCAAACCTCTAAGGCCATTACAATGTTGTTTTCCATAGGTTCACAACAAACCTCTCTCACTCTCAAAGTGTTTATAAAAACATTTTCAACAAATGAAAGCTCTATGCTAGAGTTGAGTATTTGAGATTGATACTTTTGATCTTGATCTCTAGCTTGATTTGGTGTTTTGGAGTGAGGGGAATCATGAAAATAATTGGAACTTGAAAGCGTATGATCATCCACGCTTTTCTACTCTTCCTTGATGAATTTATAGCCCTTTGAATCAATATGACCGTTGCTTTGAAGAATATGACCGTTGGAATGCATTTATGCCCGTTGCAGCTATCTGTGTCATTCTCACATATGTCACTGTAACCTCACATACGTCATCTGCAAAATCTCCAGCTTACGTACGTTTGTTTTATCTAACGTACGTTGATCATCTTTGAGCAAGCTTTGCGTACGTGAAGTTATATATTACGTACGTCAATTACCATACACGTACGTTAACTTATCCTTATGTACGTGAAACGTGCTTCAAAGGGTTCCAATGGCTTCTGTTTTTCTTCAGACCCTATCTCACGTACGTGACACACTTCTAACGTACGTGAAACACTTGCAGTGGCTTGTTTTGCAACTCCGAGCTCTCCAATGTGTTCCACTTCAAGTGAAACGTTTTGCACATCTTCAAAACATAGAAGGAACTTAATGTTGATCACTCTTGATCCAACACTTTTGAGTCGGGTACCATTTGGACTCCTAAGGCTGTTATTTTATTTTGAACTAATCTAGTCAACACAATTTTAGTATGATACGGGAATATGATCAATGAGCATCAGCTCTGTTTAGTTGGAAACTAGTTTTACATGACAGGTTTTGCTAAAATGAAAGTTTCTGTATAAAACGAAATTTTTTGTATAAAATGAACGTTTCTGCATAAAACGTAAATTTCTGCATAATATGAAATTTTTCTGCATAATATGAAATTTTTCTGCATAATCTGAAAATAAGTTTTGATATGCCTACTTGTTTGTTGTTTGCTTTGGTTGCAAACGATTTCGAAAATAAATTTTGAAACTATTATTCTATACTCAACGTGTATACATATATATATACACTTATATTGCTTACGGTATTTTGAACTATTTTCAAAACGGTCTTTGTGAGACACTCATAAGACATTCTAGAGTGTCTTTTTCTCACTAGGGTCCTTACCACTTTTTCTTTGTTTCTTGTCTATTTTTTCCATTATCAATTTCTCGGGTTCACATTTTCGCATTCGGCAATCGTCCGGTATCTTGCACCTAGTGAGACGTTCCATTTGACAGTGAGTGCTCTCTCATTTCGGGCTCAGTTGCTCCATACCGTTAGTACTGTGGGATTATATTCTGTAAACTTATTTGATACTAAGTATGATTTATTATTTATCTAATGTTTTGATATTATGAAAACTTATGTTTTTAATGAATTTGGATATTTATTTATTAACTTTTGAAAATGGTTTTATTTAGTTTTAGTTTTGTTCTCCGAGGCTTGTGCGAGATGGACCGGACTCCTATAGACTGTTCGCCTCTTACGTCGGTCATGGCCCGATCTTGGATTGTGACAGAAATATATTAGTAAATTGTATTATATAAGACTAATAATATGTTAAACATATACTTTCTCAATATATTAAAAAACACTTCATTGAATAAATTAATTAAAAAATAGTAATTGCTAGATCCGGTTCATGTACTAATATGTATGTATATGCATTTTTTGTTAGAAAAGGGCGGCCTCATTTGAACGAAAATGATGTTGAGGACGTTGAGTGAAAATTAAGGAAAAGTTTAGGTTGCTTCTTTTTTGTTATTAAAATGAAAAATATAGTACTCAGAGGGTCCCATTTGAGAGGCTAAGTTGAACAACTAAAAATATCAAATTATAAATAAATAAAAATTAAACAAACAAACCAAATTGATTATTTTTTTATAATTATTTATTTTGGTTTTTTGTATTTTTTGAGTGTTTATTTAGTTGGAAAATAAATAATTTTTTAATAGACAGTTGATAATATATAGCGAATAACATATAATAAAAAGTTAGATAAAGTGGCACAATTTTTGTGAAATAAATTTATATATGTATATTAAATGTTGTTATTTACATATAACAACGTGACTCTTTCCTAATTAAATCCATATTTCTGAGATTTACTTCAAAAACAAATCCAAATTACCCATATTTGTTTAAGAAAAAAAAAAGAAGAAAGAGAGAAAAAATAAAGAAGTCCTCTCCTCTTGCTACTTCTTGAGCTTCTCTCCTCCAAACATGAAGTCACCATCATTACTATCCATAATCCTCACCGCTAGCCTTCTACTACTACCACCACCGCCACCGTTCACACCACAAACTTTTCTTCTTCTTTTCTTCAGCGTCGTCAAATTTGTGATCTTTCTTTCTTTTGTTTCTCTTCACACATTCTTCACAGGTCAGTTATACCTGCTGATTTTAGATATTAATTGATTATCTATTTCTCTCTCTCTCCCTCTTTTATTTTGATTAATAATGCTTCCAATAAAGATTGCATCTTTTGAGCAGAGCAAATGGGATAGACTTTTCTCTTCTGGGTTATGCTTGTTCGTCTTTTGAGTGGTGAAACATTTCTAGGATTTTGAAAAAAAAAAAACTTTTCTTGATTATTTTCATTTTTTGTGGGTTTAGTTTAATGGGTTCATTGCTTTTTTTCTTTTCAATAGTTGAACTACCTTCGATTTGGTTAAAGGCTGATCTCTTTTGAATTGTATTTGTAGTGGATAAGGCAAAATTGAACATTGCTTACGACTTAGTGAAAGATTCTGACAATTGAAAGTGTCCCTTATTTTGTTTTGTTTGATTTGAATGCTAGGAGTTCATATTTGCTACGGTTGTTACAAAATGCAAAATCAAGGCCAGATGAGGGACTTAGTAGAGAATGTTGAGCATTCTCTTTGACTTCAAAGATGTAAGAATTTTTATTTGATCATTAGTAGATATCTGATTTTGCATGGTTGATGTGTTCTTTTAGCTTAGGGAGAATGGGAAAATGACTATATTTTCACTATGGTTTGATATCATCATCTCAATTTATGAAGGTTTTCTTGATTTCCTCCAATGTGACTAATCATTGCCAGACTGAGGTAAAGAGCTAGCTGTGTGATCTAGCAATTAATTCTGCAAATACATCTGCAAAATTTTATGGCAATGCTAAATAACAATGTTTGAGCTTTAAAATGCCTTAAAGCTATCTGAATGGCTGACGCACTTCTGATATATAGCTGTTCCTTGCTATTTTGAGACAAAATTTGAAAGTTGAGTTCCCCCTGGCACGGACGTGGTGCAGGGGATTTAGATGAAGAAAGCTACTTTGACTATGTAGTCTAACAAAATTAATCTGATTGCATGACTAGGATTTCTTTCCATAAGCCATTAATTTTCCTACATTTATTTTTTTTGTCACTTATGCTTTATTAATTAGTAACCATTCTTGCACATAGGGAAAGGTTTATAGTAGTGGAGATAATTATTAAATTTTGAGCATTTTCGTCTTCTTTGTGAAATTCCTGACCAGTTACACTTTTAAAAATCTCAATCTCCTTCAGAGAGAGAGTGTGCATGTGTGATGTTTCCAAAATATTAGAAGGGCTTGCAGTGTTTGTGTTTTGGCTTAAAAATCCTGATTTCCTATAATATGATAATTAATCTGCTTACTTGTCTCATTACAGGTCCACTATGTCTAAGGTTGTAGTTTGACATATAGATGTTTCATCGTAGAAAGGTTCACTGACATATGTCCCGTGGAGGAATCTCTGTAATGGATATAAAGAGAGCTTATGATGTGGACCACATGAGTTCTGTTTCAAAAATTCAGCATGAGTTGTGTTCACTAGATGCAATTGATCCGAAGAAGGCTAAGTTTCCATGTTGTCTAGTTTGGACACCATTCCCAGTTGTGTCATGGTTGGCGCCCTTTATTGGACATGTTGGGATTTGTCAAGAGGATGGAACTATTTTGGACTTTTCAGGATCCAACTTTGTAAGTGCTGTTGCTAGATATGTTCAGCTTGATAGAGAACAGGTATAAGATGCGTGAATACTTGTTTTTTAATCTCTTTCTTGTGCTCTTACATCATGTCTTTTCTTTTGCCAGATTTGCGTCTTTTGAGAAAATCTAAGATTCATTATCACAACTCTACATATAATACTTATTTTGAGACACTTTCAGGGTAACAGGATAGTAGTTGAAATTATAAATTTATTGAATACTCTTTTTTCCCTTACCATGTCCTGCTTACTTATTGGATGCTATGAGTTGAACAACTGCTAATTTTGTTGTGGCATCTGATTTGTTGAATCAATGTTGCTTTCCCCCAAACCTAGCTGATCACACGTGCAAGCACAGGTATTTGCACACGGAGTATGGAACAGCAATCACATGGGATGATGCTTTGCGGTTAAGTGCTCGTCACTTCGAACACAGGACGTATAACATTTTCAGATGCAATTGTCATTCATTTGTTGCCAACTTTCTGAATCGAATATGCTATCGTGGATCAATGAGTTGGAACATGATCAATGTGGCAGCTCTGATACTATTTGAGGGGCATTGGACTGACTGGAAGTCGATCATCAGATCATTTCTTCCTTTTGCCTTGGTGCTGTGCACGGGTATGTTTTTAGTTGGTTGGCCGTTTTTAATCGGGTTATTTTCATTCTCATTGCTCCTTGTGGGGTGGTTTCTGCTGGGTACTTACTGTTTCAGAAATCTTTTAGAGTGCTAAAATATCTGTTGAACACGTGTTTTAGGGAATAACCTCAATCAGTGTAGTTCCATTTGTCTTGGAAGTGTGTATAAATACGTATAGAGTGACAGCATCATGAAACTGATGTTGATGCGTAGCAAGTTTCTGGCATCATGAAACTGAAGTGATTTTGGAGTTTGTGAAAACTGAAATTGATAACTTATTTCAGCTTGCATTTTTTTTTTGATATTCTGTGAGCTGTACAATATCTCGGCATTCGCAATTTGTTTTAACCAACGGCATTCATTTTTTGGTCTTAGAATCTCCAATTTTGTTGAGGAGATACTCAATGGTATATTTTCTTTTTTTTCTTATTTCTGTAATTGGTTAGTTTATATGATGAATTTATTCAAATCGTTTATATAAATCACGGCCATGTAGAAGCAACCTGCAAATTTACTTCGGAAAGAAGACCATTATGTCTTTTATTTATTTATTATTATTATTTTGATGTTTTGGTCCTTGGATTTCCACTGCAGTCTGCAGATTTGCATATTTATACTTGATAATATATAGGTGATGCTGACCCCTCGTGTGGGCGCTTTGATGTTATTGGAACAATTGTTAACATGTAACAATTTAAATGTTGTGATAAATTTATAACATGTTTATAATAAGTGATTTTATTTGCTCATTCTGCAATTTAACTCGAGACTTTTTAGTGTTAAAGATGACATAATACAAATGAATATCTTAAAATCTGTGTATTAAAAGAAGAATATATTAAAAAATAAATATTTTATTGATAAATTAGATGAATAGTATTAAATAGAAGATAATAATTTTTTAGTTTTATAGAAAAATTATAAAAATTGATAAAATTTTTAATTAAGTTATTAATAAAATATTGAAGAAAAGAGTTGAATTATAAATGATGTTAGAGTTGAGTTCAAAATTTAAGATAAAAAGTGAGATGAAATAATATATTTTAAAAAATATGGTTGATGAGCCTGTTGTACATACTCTTACAATATCATTGTTGCAATTTTCACATGACGAGCTATAGCAACTTTGTTTGATAAAACTAAGAATTGTTTAATTGAGAAATTTTTTTGTTGTTTTTTAAAAAATAAATGGAAAAAAATGAAAAAATTGTTAATTTTTTTTTGATTAATAAACATATATTCTAAATGTTTTTAATTTGCAAAAAATAAAAATAAAACAAAAAACTGTTTTCTTAACTAAAGATAACTCTAAATTCTGCAATAACATGTAGCCCTATTTATTTGTAAACTGAGCATCTGGTTACACAATTGCAGTATAATAAGCAGTCAACCATGGAAAAGCCTACCAGCATCAGCAACTGTCTCCGCTATTGTGTTGGCAAAGTGGGTTACATGAACGCCTAAAACCATGGAAAAGAGAAAAAAACTGCGTGAAACTTGAGCAAAACCCTCCATCTGATTTATTTTCTTTCAGATTTACGACCGAAAGTTCCACTAACAATTCTCTTGTAAGCTCAGAAATGAGGCCAACCAACATTATGCTCCATACTTGGGAGCCTTCCACAGCCTAAATGCTACCTCATGCAGAAACCGGTCTGCCGGTATTACGAGATTTACACCATGCTGCAGAGGAAAAAAGGAAAATTCTAGAATATATTTATATGTATATTGATTAACGAGATAATATTAGCAATATACATTTTCTTATTTGTAGATTGTCAAAACAAAGAAATGGGAAGAGAACAAGCAACTTCATTCATTAAAAATGATCTGGTTGAGCAATCATGTGCAGGCAAAATTCATGAAGAAAAAGTAGCAAAATTCCCTCAACAAAATATGTCATGAATAATTTCCATGTATGAATTACGATATCTGCAACTATACTGACAGACAAGTCCTCATCAAATTTGATCTTCAGATAAAGGTAACTAAAAGGGCTTTAATCAAGATCCAATAGCATATAAACTATTAGATAAGATATTGAAAGGAAAAGGAAAGTGAATGGAAATAACATGAAGATGAAATTTAGTTGGTACCTCTTTAAAATCTTTGAAAGAATATTTATCCACCATATCCATTCGAGTTACAGCATCCTGCCATTGAGCAACTAGCATTGGGCAATAGTCCCTGTTGATTACAAGTTAGCTGGATATAATTACAAAATATGATCATAAGCAAGAATCTAACATGGTTTTTTTATTCATTTCCTTCTTGCTCACCTAACATCATTTCGTGGAATTTCTCCTCTTATTGTGTAACTCTGACGAGGGATGAGCTTCAAAAGATCAGGGTGTATACCATCTTTAGACATTAAAATTGAGTAATTGGTGCTATCAACCTGTGTTACGGAACCATAACCCATTGCAACCGACAAAAGCAGACGCAAACCAATTTCAGAAGCAGGCTGTGCTATGCGCAGCATGCTGCCAACCAATGCATTGACATAGTCCACATCATTGGCAATACTCTCACTTCCATCACCATTTATCTTTTCACCTGCCCCAATGTGCACAAATACTAAATCAAACTGACCTGTTTCTAAACTCTTCCCTTCTTGAAATCCAAGCAGCTTCAGTAACTCAGAGGTCACATAATCAACTGATGATCCAGAAACAGAATGAGCATTTCCATTTAGATCATCAAATGGCAACACAGTGAAACCAAGTTTGCCACCGAAAGATTTCAAACTAGGATTATTTGAGATTATAGCAGCCCTCATCCTCATAAACCTGATAGAAATTACGAACATCGTTGGCTGATATTGCATAGATTTAGATTAGCAGGTAATCTACATTTCCAACAATCCGAAACAAAACCAGAAAAATATACAATTACCTATCCGATATAGCTGTTATCTTCTTATCATTCTGCAACACGCAAGAACAACAAACATAAGTACAATACCCAAGAAAAAGAAAAATTCTTAAATCTAGAAGGATAATATTACGTTATCCACTTTGGTCACAACCACACAGGCAAGTCCAGCAGTTTCAAGGGTACGGCCGAGATCAGAAAAGCAATATTGTCTGAAATTAAATGATGTCTTACCGTATTTTGATAAGCTTCATATGAATCCAGCAGATGAGCAAACTCTCTAACCACCCTCTCATCCTCTCTTTCTGCAAATCTTAGAAAAAAAACAACAATTACTCGGATTCAGCATTTGATTAACTGGGTTGTGTATTAAAACTCATACCAATCAGGAAATTATAAAGAACCCACAAAGCATTTATCATGAGAGAACCAAAACGAAGTAAAATAGAGAAAACCCATCAAGGAAATTTCTGTGAGGAAGAGGGATGAGAACAACCTGAGGGAGGGGCATTGGGGAGGCTGAGAAAGCCACAGGCAGATTTGGATGCTAGAGAGTGGAGATGAGTGTGGGAGTCATCGAGGTAGTGAGCCAATCCGTCACCGTATAAGACTACAGCTCTGCTTGGCTTATCAGCCATTGTTGTTTAGAGAATTTGCACTAACTGTGAAAGTGTCTGTTGCCAGGGACAGAGAGAGAAAATGACAATGCTACAAGAATGGTTCAATTACACTTCCAGATAAAGTACCCCCAGATTTTGGTTATATTTATGTTCAATATTTATATGTTATTAAAAATATTAAATATATTTTTAATTAAAAAAATAAGTAAAATAATTTATATAAAATATTTAAATTATATAAATATTTTTATTTTAATTTATATGATATAAATAAATGAAATAATTAATAAAGTAATTGTGCGTCACATACTAAAATATAATAAGAAATTAATCATTAGAAAGAGATAATATGATGACTGAATAATTAACAAATTTGATGTAGAAGACTCATCAATCTTAAAAGTATATAACGAGTAGAGATGATCTAGCAACTCAAATAGAGATGTTCTAAGGGCATCTCCAACTTACTGCCAAATGGAGTAAATGGTTTCATGGTCTAACCAGGATGTAGTAAAATGTGTCGCGACACTATAGCAACCCAAATTTGGGTCACTACAGTGCTTATTGTATTTTTTTATTTTTTCTTTTTAATTGTTGATTGAAATGTTAATTTATATTTTGATAGTTTTGGTTTATGGTATATTTTTATTTTTAATCAATCAATGTATTTACTAATTAAAATTAAATTTTATTACTAATTTAATTTGTTTAAAAATTATAGTAAAATATATTGAAATATGATCATGGGAGCAATTTTTTAATTTAGACGATCATTGAGATTAATGTGTGATTCTTTTTCAATTATGTTGTATTTTTAACATGTAATTAAAACTTTTAATGTGTGTATGTAGTTAAAACTTTTAATAAAAAATTTTTTTATCCAAATTTTTTTTATTTTGATTTTATAGTACAAAAATATTTATGTTCAAGATTTATATGTTATTAAATTATCATAATATATTTTTGGTAGAAAGAATAAGTGATAAAATGGAATATAAGTGTAAATTGTTAAAAAGAACTGTCAGCAAAGTGTATACAACCAAGGTACAAACATATACTGAGCGAGGACATAGTGTGTACAACACATGGATAAGCCTAAAATAAATATTTATTTTTTTGAAATAGACAAAATATTTTTTTCACAAAATATCAATTTTTTGTATTTATTTTAAGGTTTATGTAAGATGAAATTGGTGTACAGATCGTGCACAAGTGTGTACAGGGTGTATGCAACGTTTACAAATGTTCTCTCTATTTTTTCAATTAATTTTTTTAAAGTTGTACACAAATGTATATGGTGTACCAACGTGTACAACCATGTGCACTTGTGTATAAAACTAATTTTGTAGGTGTACATGCAATTTTGGAAATTGATAGTATTTATTTTAAGGAATTTTGTGAAAATTGTTAGGGATCAATGGTGGAGGTTAGGGGTGCACACGGTTTGGTTTGGTTTGGTTTTGTAGACAAACCACCAACCAAACTGAACTGTTTGGTTTTACCCTCTGGTCATTTGTAGTCAAACCGTTGGTTTTAACTTTCGGTTCGGTTTGATTGATTTTTTGTTTGGTTCGGTCGGTTTAATCGGTTTAAAATATAAGTAAAATCAGAGTTGATGAATGGTTTGGTTGGTTTGTTTTAGGTTCGATTTGGTTGGTTTTGTGTAGGTTTTGAACAAATGTGTATGTAAGAACCAATATAGTGGTATAAAAAAAGTTAAGTTCGGTTTGATTTAATTCGGTTTTAAATAGATAAAAATGCAACCAAACCAAACTTTTCTATTTTTGCAATTCTTTATATACATCCACCCAATTGGCTTCGGTTCATTGTCGGTTTGGTTCAATCGGATTTTTCGGTTTGGTTCGCTTTTTATACACCCCTAGTGGAGGTGGTGGCAGAATGGAGAAGAGGAGAGAGTTGTGTGTGTGTGTGTGTGTGAGAGAGAGAGGGAGAGAAATCTGCAGAAAGTTAAAAAATAAAAAGCAAAAACGAGTGGCATCTCAGATTTTTTTGGGCAGACTAAAACTATGGATAGCATTTGAGTAGGAATAAAACTTACAAGAATCCAATTCCAAAGAAGCGATTGCCCAGAAAAGAATAAACAAAACAAGGGTCATTTTCATATTCGCAATAGTCTCATTAATATAATGCAGATTTACAATTTCTACTTTTCATATTTTGACAAAAAATAAAAAATTACACGTGTCATAAATTTAAATTTTATAAATTACATTTTTAGTTCTACAAATTACGTTTTTATGATTCTTTTAAAAGTTGTTTGAAACTTGTTCATAATTTGTTTAAAATCTGTTTATTTTTAGACTTATTTTAAACTTGTTTATATATTATTTCTTGTTTAAAACTTGCTTATGTAGATTTTATATGTTGTTTTTTATTTAAAACTTGTTTATATGTTGTTTCTTGTTTAAAAATTATTTAGAATTTGATTAAAATCTGTTCATTTTTTTCAGACTTGTTTAAAACTTATTTGTATGTTGTTTATATGTTATTTTTTGTTTAAAACTTAAATATTCTTTATATCTTGTTGATATCCTTTATATGTTATTTATATGTTGAAAATGACATCTAAACAAATTATCAGTAACATATAAACAACAAATCAACAAGATATAAATTACAGATTTATTTATATATTATTTTTAACATATAAACAACATATATATAATCTATAAACAGCAAAATAACAAAGTATATTTTATTTATATAAAACTTATATGTGTTTATATGTTGCAAACAACATATAAACAAAATATTTACAATATATAAAAATTCATATTTTCTTATTTATTATTTTAAACATATAAAACATGTAAAGACAATTTATAAATATGATATTAACAAAATATAACGACATTCAAACAATATATAAATAAAAATAATATATAAACAATATACCAATAACATAAAAATAACATAATTTGTTGGTATAAGAGAAAAATACATGTCCTTAAATTTAAAAAATAATGAATGTACGAAAAAATACTATAAAAATGCATATAAATAAAAGTGGACTGAACAGAATAAATATTACAAAGTTTTCCTTGTGACCGCGTAATTACCACATAAAATAAAAGGAATTAGGATTGGTCCATCAGGTTTAGCCTATTCTACTATTTGCGTCATGATGATTTAGAATTATCCAATTTAGTCCCTGACTAATTGTTGTTGTGAAGTGGCACATTGGACGGACTTACATAAATTGGACCAAAAATATACTTTGCATAAAAAAAAGGGTTTTTTAAATATATAACCTAGCAAACTAAAACATATTCAATAAATAACCACTTTAAAATTTAAACTAAATATACCCATAAATTATTGAAGTTTTTTCTAAAAAAAACCACACAAAAATTGAGACGTGGATTAACTAGATCTCCTTAAAAATAGGAGTTGACAAATTGTTAAAACTTGATTTATAGGTCACATTTATTAAGATATTATTTTGATTGACTAATCCCAAAAATATAGGAGATTTTAACCGACACTAATCAGATTAAAAAATATCCTAACAAATACACATCAATATTTTCAAAATATATTAAAAAAAAGGGCGAAATCCGTAGCAGTTCCTGTGGTGTATAGTCCATATTGTCTAAAAATTTGAAAATTAGTCGCTTCGGTCCATCGCTCCTAACTCTGTTAGTTAAATATAACTAAAATCTAACGTGACACATGAAATTACTTATTTTAAGAATTTAATGATACAAAAATAGTCATATATATCAGGTTATATTTTCATTATATTTGACTAATGGAGTTAGGAACAAAAGACTGGAGCGATTAATTTTCAAACTTATGGATCATAATGGAGAATAAACCAAACTCCAGTGACCACCATGGATTTTGTCCTAAAAAAAGAGAAAAGGATAACATTCAAAATTGATGAATATATTTTTACTGAAACTTAATTAAAACTCATTAGAGACTTTGTCATGTTATTTAAATATATCACAGTACTGTAAAAATAATTAAGTGTTTCATGTAAGTTTTATTTAAGTGTTTTTATATCATTGTTCACATTAATTTTTAAATTTAAAATTACGATGAAACTAAATTTAAAAGATGTTGAAACTAAATTTGAAACCACACTAAAACTTATCCATATGTTGAAACTACACTGAAACTAAATTTAAAAGATGTGCATACACCAAAATTTATTAAAAACTAAATTGAAGTAGGAAACCCGAATTATTTTCACTAACGATTATCATCATGATTCAAATATTGAAAGTAATCTGAAACAAAGTTGAATTAAATTCACACCTGCTTACCTCTATTGTTGTAGATTTCTGTCGAGCATTATCATCAACAATACCAGTTTTCTTGTGTTCAAGCGTGACATCCGGAATTGCATCGTTGTCTTCAGCAAATGTTTTCTTCTTCGTATTTTTTTATCGTCCAAAACGCCATGCTTAACATCATTAATGACTGCAGGCAATCTCTTTCAAATAGCAACTTGTTCTTCTTAACTTTTTTACAGGACTTTCAACTATGTTTAACTTCTTAACCATCTTCTCGAAACTAATCAAAGAATTAAAATAGGCAATCTAAACCAAAATCCAAATAATCAATAAACTAGAAAACTAGATAGAATCAACATTAATAGTTGATCATTAGAGACTTTTTCCTAAAATAAAAAAAAAAAACTAAAAGAAAAAACTGGTGACATTGTTATGCCGTCGAAATGTAATTTAAACTAATAAACAAAAACTAATAACCTGAATCACCTATTCAATTACTTTACTGTTAGAGAAAATACAAAGAATGATGAGTTGACAACTATTGCGTTAGTTTTAGTATAACAATGTATTTGAAAAAAAAAATCACATAATAATTGCTTAAAAAGTGGAGGGTAGAACTGAAATTTACCCAAAAAATAAGAGGTCAACTTGTGTTTACTATTTAAATAATAAGATAATGGCCAATTTTATCTTTTCAGAGGACAAAATTAAAATAGAAAAACGTATAAGTACATTATCAAGAGTTATAGGTGGGCATTCCTAAGTAAAATTTTAAGCTGTGGCTATTTTGTGCAATCTCTTCTAAAAAATTTAACAACAGAAATACCCTTTCCATCACAACAGAACCTCTTGTTTGACAAGAAACAAATCAAACTATTAAGAATCAGAAATCAAAACAAAAAATCTTCAATTGAACTCACATTTAAAAATCATCAATTGAATCCATAAATCACAATCCTGAAAATCACAATCTAGAAATCACCATTTCATCCCTAAACTCACAATCCCAAACAGAGCCATCTCAAGACTAAATGTAGTATTAGGCGAAAAATATTTTATGAAATCTTTAATAATAAAAAATAGAAATAATTTAATTTTTAAATTTTTAATATATAAAATCACCAAGTAATTTAAAAAATCTAAGATTAAAAAATATTAATTTTTATTGAAAACTTGAAATTTCAATAGTGAGGTTGTGAACAATATTCTGTAAGTCATATACATTGAAGTTGTGAACAATATTTTGTAAGTCATATACAAAATAAATGTTTAGTTTGACAAGTAATATCTTTAATTTCTTGATAATATTTTTCTTAGAACGATATATATAAAAACTAAACTCTATCTTAATCTAAGACAACTACAATAAAAAAAACTCTATAATTACAAAACTAACCAACTAGAGTCTTAGTTAATTTTAAATATGTCTTAATTGTTAAAGGAAAAAACATTACTAAAAATTAAAAAAATCCACTTGAAAATATTAATATAGATTAATAAATAATACAAATTACATTTGGATTAAAAAAATATACAAATTGAACATGAACTTAGAGTTATTATAAATTTTTTAATTAGTTTTGTATATTTTTTAATTAAGTACTGTTTATTTAACTAAATTATACCTTTTGGATCTTTTTTTTGGAACTTTTCACTTTTTTTTTTTGCCTTAATTCAGCCCTCTTAATTAATGAAAGAAAAAAAAATCATGCAACTCAATTAAACTACATTAAATTTATTTTTTAATTGATCCTATAATTATTTTAAAAATATTTTTAATTTTACATAAATTTCAGTGGGGCCTCAATTTGCCAGGGCCTCAGTGGTCTTGTCCTTAAGCCGACATTGATCCCATGACACACGCAGTCAGAGGCAAAGTTAAAACTTTTACATATAGTAGATGTAAAATGAAAATAGTAGCGCCAATAATAATAAATGATAAACTAACCAGCAATAATAAATGGTAAATTTGTAGTAACAGAATTCCATAATTATCAAAAAAAATAGAATTTCATAACTTTGTCACAATTTGAAAAAATATAAATAAGATTTTTATACAGTTTTTTTCATGAGTGATGAATTATCATATTTTGATAATAATTAATATTAGTTGTAGCGGCAGCAGTGGCAATATTTCATAATATGAATTTCTATTAGCTTGATTGTAAAATAATATAAGGTGATTAATTTATCGAATAATGGAGAACAAATTAGATTAAAATTTAAAAAATAACACACCACTTACATTGGAGAAAAATAACAAAGCATGGTGGTCAATTGCCCCCGCACCCATTGCAAATTTACTCAAAATCATAATAAAATATCAATATTTTACATTGTCAGCTCTGAGCTTTGCCAACATTTTGGCCTTCAATTCTCTCCTTAATGTCGAAGAATACAGTTTCACAAAAATTAACCCGGATCCCCAGAAACACATACACAAACGATGAAGAACCAGATTTGAAAAATATAGGATGTATTTGTTTGAGATATATTCAATCTATCTTAATAATTTGTTTTTAAAAGACGTGCAAATCTTTTATCTTTTTACTATATAATTTAATTTTACAATTTAACTTTATCAAATATACCTCAAAACAATCACATACACCTTAGCCATGGAAGCCATGTAAGATGAGAACGGATTGTCGAAACCAAATAACAACACCACATCCCCATTTCCCTCAACCCTAGAATGGAACTTATTATTTATTGACCAAGAATGCGAAGCAGTGGCATCATCCCACATGCTGAAGATGGAGACAACATCCATGGCTTTCGCGAACTCCTTGCCATGGCGTCATCACCATGTTTCGCTTGAAGACCTAGCTTCAAACACTGCAATGAATGACTTAGATATGAAAGAACCCATATCTTATCGTCAGCATAAAAACGCAAATCTCATTCGCAGAAAAATAGGCCATTGAATACAGACTTGGCCACGGTTCAAGCTCAAGATAGAAAACCAAATGGTCTAGGGTCAATTTTCGGTGGTTCGATTCTGGTTTAGTTCAATTCCAGTTCCAGCAGATTCGTTCATTGGTTTCTAATCAAATGGTTCATACTTCATTCCTTCACAGCACCAAAATAGTGTTGCTAGTGGAGCGATTATAAAATGCAAATCTGCCTCCACCAACCGGCTTTTGAAACTAGGCCGTAATTTATCCTTTTTCTCTTTGAAATTACACCCTATGGAGCCCTTTTTTTTTCTTTTCAAGACATATTGCATTACTAAAGTCGTGTTTTAAATTATTTCATACCAAGATATTCTGTTTTCACTTACAGTTTTCTATTAAAATTTCTATAACAGACCAATGACATATTAGGAGAGAGAATTCGCAACTCTATCATCTCCTATAACTCTATTATCTTCTTAATTAAAAAAAAAAAAGAGGTGATGCATTACTTCATATATACATTGGGAAAATTAGGGTAAAGAGTATTGCTCACAATCAATTTTAAACAGAATGAGAGAGACCAAGGTGGGCGACGGCTGCAGCAACAAGAGGAGGAGGCGATGCCAGCACCAAACAACGATTTGGCGACCACGACTCCCACAGGCGACAACCAAAGCTCCGGGTACTCCTTCCTTCCTCTCCTTCTTTTTTGTTTTATTTTTTTCTCGTCGCCCTCCCCGAATCCTTTTCTCTCTCGTCGATTATTTCACACTTTCCTGTTTTTTTTTTTTTTATTTCGTCTCTGTCTCTTTTCTCCTTTGAGGACTTTCGTTATTT
The DNA here is from genome assembly GCA_948243855.1 of Flueggea neowawraea. Lineage (NCBI taxonomy): Eukaryota > Viridiplantae > Streptophyta > Magnoliopsida > Malpighiales > Phyllanthaceae > Flueggea > Flueggea neowawraea. The sequence goes on along the minus strand of CAODLS011472615.1, from coordinate 1,570 downwards.
TCCTTCTTTCTTTTTTTTTTTTGCTACTAAGTTTCTTTTTTTCTTGGTGAAGGGAACGACACAAAAGAAAAGAAAGTACAAAGAATGGGAACTTAGACTGAATCAGTGAGGGTTGGAGGCAGCGGCTTGGAGGTTTGATTTTTTTTTTTAATTTTTTTGGTGACTATTCTGCGGAGGTGCTTCTGTAGGTTTTGGTTATTCAGATGTTTTCCTTTGTGTTGGGGTCGATTTCAATTTTGGTCTTGCGGGTCTGTGAGTTATTTTGGGCATATGTTTTTGTTTTTGATTTTTGAAAGACTCATGATTGCATTTATTAATCTATTTCCAAATCTTGTTTTAGACTTTGTAAACGCTTTTCTTTTTTTGGCTGATTTATGTCAGTGTTATGCATACTTCAATGGTGAAGGAACCAAATCCTAAGAAAGCTAATGTCCGCTACGAAGAGCACAAGGTATATTCATATGTTGTAATTCTAGTATATTTGGATGATATGGAATACATAATTTGAGTTAAATTTTTTATATTTATATTTTTTTCCATACTAATATTTTTTTTATTTTTGAAAATATATTTTAAATTGACATATATTGAAGTATTATTGTGTTTTTTAAGTTCGGAGATTTTGATTATATTTTTTAATTTTTATTAATATTTATTTGGAGTATTATTTACTTGATATTTATATTGTTGCTTCACTTTATATATAATCTCCTTAGATGATTTTGTGATATGTTACAGATAATAGTGTATTCATATGCTATTGAGCGGTTATTGGTTTTGGTGTTGTTTTTCTATGTTCGCTATTTTTCTAAAATAGGTATATTGCCATGTTTTTTAGTTTAGAGATATTTACTGTATTTTTAGGTTCCATTTATGTATATTGGAGTATTATTCGCTTGAAATTTGTATTATTGATTCAATTTTCATGGACTCTTTTTCATGAATTAGTGATTTTTACGAATGCGGATATATTTATATGCTTCTAAGATAATCTTTTACAAATGGTGATATATACACGTACACATCACATACTGGTAATAAAGCATTATATTAAGAATATTGCTACTGTGGAAAGTTTTGATTGCAAGCTAATGTGTTTCCTCTTTCTTTCGCAAATTACTTCTTGGCAGAACGTGACCCGAGAATGCAAAGGTTCGACGAGGCTTTGATTCGTGTTAGTATAGTGGCACAACATAAATGTATATTGGAGTATTATATATCCCTGTAACATATATCCCTGTAATAAAGCAATATAGAATATTATTATTAGTATATTTACTGTTGTGAAATGAACTACTTCATGTAATATTTCTCATTGGTTTTGTAATATTGCTGAAGGATGCCTATACTGGTCGAACCGACGAGTAGTATATGTAACACCCCAACCAAACATAATTGTGCATAGTATATATATATTGGTACATGCATTGCATATGTATTTTCATAATATAGAATTGAAATATTATTTCCTATATATGTCCAATAGGTTTAGAGATAATAAATAGGATTGATATTTAAAACAAAGTTCATGAAACAAAAGTAAGCTAAGGACCAAAGTAAGAACAATTGG